>CM042085.1:42718720-42747945 GCA_023512835.1 Taxillus chinensis | reverse complement strand
GATTCCTTACTCCGCATCTATTTTCCTTACTTTGTGCGAATAAAGGACTTGGGTCCTTATTCTGCACAAGTCGTTCCTTACTCCGCATGTATGAAAGAATCGGATTCCTTACTCCGTGTCTTCTTGTCCTTAGTCCACTTGAGTGGAAGACTTAGCTTTTTATTCCATGATAACTGTCTCTTACTCCGTGTCTTCTTGTCCTTAGTCCGCTTGAGTGGAAGACTTAGCTTTTTATTCCATGATAACTGTCTCTTACTCCGTGCTAGATGTAGACTAGGATTCTTATTCCGCATCTATTTGACTTAGTCCATTAAGGTGTTAAACACAGATTCCTTAGTCCGTAGCTTTAAGTGTTTAGTCCGAACAAATGATCCTTATTCCATATGAAATGTAGACTTGATTATTTACCAAGTGTTTGACAACACTCACATTTGTCTGGATGAGAATTATGTATCCTGTCCTCAGAATAAACATGCAATGTCTCAAATCAAATTACATAGGGTTTTATCTGTATCATCTAAATTCTGGGCTTGATCTAACATCCCTAAACCTCAAAAGTATACAAACAGATAGTATCTTCAACCTAGCTCCGAGCACCGACTCAAACCATCAAAATTCCCATTTAGCTCAGTCACCTAAGGTCTCCTACCCTCGAATAAAATTTTAAGGCCAAGCTGAAAGCTATACCCAAATACCCAAATACCCCAAATACTATTACCTCTATCAGAAGAGGACAACAAGCAGTGACTGAACTTTGCATACCCCCCCCCCCAAAAAAAAATCATTTTCGTCAAAGCTTTGTTTCAATTCAAAATTTTGCGTGTGTTTGTTTAAACACTAAACCTATGCCCTAGTAGGGTTCCTCACAATGTCATTCAACAACTCTGGTCCAGCTAGATAACTGCCCCAAGAGAATGTTGTTGGATCTTTTTCCAGTAGGCCAAACTTCAAAATAGTTACTTTACCCCAATAATTTTCCTTGAACGAAAAGTATCCTAGCACCATCAATGGGTTAAGCTCCCTTAATAAATCATGCAATCATCATATATCATTACATAACCATGCATTCATGCAACATCAGATGTCATATCTCATTACATTGTGCATGTGTGCACCCTTTATACAAGCATCAAACAATCATTATAGCAATATGCATTGTCATCACCGGATTTCATCCGGGAGGGCAACCGCTTTTGGGGTGCGGTTCCCCCAACCTTCATCTGAATGGTGATGAAAATATGGAGTCGCCACCAACCATTTTTGGGGTGTGGTTGGCCACCTATAAATTATCTATACCGCTTAGGGATGGGCTTGAAAGTTGGTTACACGTGTGGAAGAACTAACACCCCCACAATGCCCTTTCGGTACCTATCTTAAGATTGAGAGGTTCCTAACTTGTTTTAAGTGTTGTTTGAAGTTAGCTAGCCTAAGTTGAGGTTGAAGTTGCATGTAGCCTAAGGGTCTACCCTTTTTATTTTCCCAAGTCATTTGTGAAGTTAAATTCAATTTGTCCTAAATATCTAAAGAAAGACTAGCAATTTGATTTTTTTCAATTCTAAAGTGAACTATATTTCTTTTTTATTATTATTTGTTAAAATACTAAATTAAGTCTAAGTTATCTAAAGCCTCAAAGATAGTCAAAGTTGGGAGCAATGACAAATCCTATACTAAATGTTTAAATAACACCAATGATAAAAAAACAAGAAACATATTTGCTTGATTATTTGGAAAAAAATATTTGTTGTTTTTGTTTTTTTGGAAAACATTTTTTGTTTTTTTGTTTTTATTTGGAAAACATTTTTTGTTTTTTTGTTTCTATTTGGAAAACACATTTGTTTGTTTATTTGTTTTTTTAGGAAAAGTTTTGTTGTTTTTTCTCTTTTTTTTTTTTGAAAAAGGTTTTTTTTAAAAGAAAATATAAATAATAAAAAAAGCAAACACAAGTGTAGTGTGTGATAATGCGCCATCCACAAAAATTTAAAAAAAAAACAAGTCCACACTCTTTTTTTTCTCTCTTTTTATTTTTTTACTAAGCATTAGATTTACAGTTACAAGTTGGCTTAGCCACCGATAAGAACAAGCAGCATTACAGGAACTATAACTGTCATCACCCGGTGTCGTCCGGACTCGTGACTGGCTTGAGATTACTCCTTTGGATGGAGATTTGGTCATTGAGCCATCATTGCCATAGCTCACACAAAACCAAAAAGAGAGATAGAAGAAATAGAGTTGCCACCAAACAAAGATGAAGGTGTGTTTGGCCACCTAGGAGGGTCTACGGTTCCAGAGAAAAGGTTCAGGAGTCGGTTACGTGTGGGGAAGGAAGAATAGGCTCTTGCACCCCCACAGTGCCCAAAATTGGTACCTAGTCTTTGTCTATGGGTGCTTGCTTATTTTAATTTCCCTTTCTTTCCTTTTATCTCATTGTAAAAACTGTGGTTGGTTTATTTAGAAAAAGAATGTTATTCTTTTGTTTTATTGAGGAAAACAGAAAGAAAGCCCGTAGCATGAAAAACACAGCATGGAGCTTGGATTCATTACCACAGTTGATGTTGGCCAGGTGGTGAAGATATAAACAATAGGACTTAATCTCACAGCCACAAAAGCCTGGGTTTGTTTAAAAAGAATTTGGGATTTTACCTTAAAAAACGATAAAAAAGAGTCTGATGTCGTGAAGAGCATACTGTGAAGCTCAGATTCACTACCGGACTCAATGTTGGCCAAGTGGCGAGGATATGAGCGTAAAAGCTCAATCCCACGGCCATCGGGCCTTTGAAAACATTTTATAGTTTTGGATAAAAGAAGGTGAGATTGGTATGGTTTATGATGAAGAATGTAAGAGAAGAGGGGAATAAAACCTGGAAATCGAGGTTGATGTTCCTGCTAGCTTTACTCCTCTATGAATGCTTGAGGAATGTGGAGTCAAAAATCCAGCAAGGGTGGTGGAAGACGTCTTCTTCAGCTCCAGCCAGTAAAGTCTACCGAATTCTTGAATTTCTCTCAAATTCTTTACGTTTCACAGCCTTTTTCTTCCCCAAAAAGGGCTCTCCCTCAGGAATGGGTAATGTCTCCCTTTTATAGAGTTTCGAGAGGGAACAGCTGCCCACCTGGGTACTTGGTGAATTAAATGATGTGTTCTTTGGAGTTCCCATGCATTGACAGCAAGTTTCAAGAACGACATATGCATTTACGAGGTTGAAATGAGCTCCTAGGTATTATACACGTGTTTCGACCGTTTAAAAAAATCAATTTCGTAGCATTTGCTTTACTGTGCACTTAAAAGAAAGGCGAAAACAGCGTCATTTGGAGTTTTTCAGCCGAAGCCTATAAGGTCGAAGGTCGCGTGGCTGCCTCACGGGGTCGAAGGTTGCCGCTGGAGGCTGCTTCGAAGGTTGCAGAGTCAAAGGCTGAGAGCTGCTTCGAAGGATCGGAGGTTACAGGTGAGGGTTGCTTCGAAGGGTCGAAGGCTGTAGGGTGCTTCAAAGATCGAAGGTTGTAGCTGAAGATTGCTTCGAAGGATTGAAGGTCGCTGAAGGTTGCCTTGAAGGGTTGAAGACTGTAGCCTACCTCGATGGGTCAAAAGTCGTAGGCTGTCTCGAAGGGTTGAAGATCAAAGGGCGCTTCGAGGGTCGAAGGCTGTAGGTGCCTTGCAGGGTCGAAGACTGTAGCCTGTCTCGAAGGGTCGAAGGTCGTAGGTTGTCTCGAAGGGTCGAAGGTTGAGACTACGAGACTACGGGGCTTCGGGTGTGAGTACTGCGAGTCTTCGAGGCTGACTGCTACAAGTCTGTGATTGCGAGGCTTTGACTATGAGGCTGACTGTGAGGATTCGAGTTTGGGTGCTGCAGTGCAGGCTGGGACTGCGAGCTTCGGGGCTGAGCTGGACTACGGGGCTTCGAGGCAAGGCTGCGGGTCTGTGCTACAGGGCTTCAAGGCAAGGTTGCGCTACAAGGCTGAGACTGCGAGCTTCGAGGCTGAGCTGGACTGCAAGGCTTCGAGGCAAGGCTGCGGGTCTATGCTACAGGGCTTCGAGGCAAGGTTGCGCTACAAGGCTGAGACTGCGAGCTTCGAGGCTGAGCTGGACTACGGGGCTTCGAGGCAAGGCTACGGGTCTGTGCTACAGGGCTTCGAGGCAAGTTTGCGCTACAAGGCTGAGACTGCGAGTCTGAGCTGCGAGGCTTCAAGGCTGACTGCGGGTCTGTGTCTGCGAGTCTTCGAGGCTGAGCTGGACTACGAGTCTACGAGGCTGGGAGCTTCGAGTCTTAGCTACGATGCTTCGAGGCTGACTGCGAGTCTGTGCTACAGGGCTTCGAGGTAGGGTTGGACTACGAGTCTACGAGGCTGCGAGCTTCGAGGCTGAGCTGGACTACGGGGCTTCGAGGCAAGGCTGCGTGTCTGTGCTACAGGCCTTCGAGGCAAGGTTGCGCTACAAGGCTGAGACTGCGAGTTTGAGCTGCGAGGCTTCAAGGCTGACTGCGGGTCTGTGTCTGCGAGTCTTCGAGGCTGAGCTTGACTACGAGTCTATGAGGCTGGGAGCTTTGAGTCTCAGCTGCGAGGCTTTGAGGCTAACTGCGAGTCTGTGCTACAGGGCTTCGAGGCAGGGTTGGACTACGAGTCTACGAGGCTGGGAGCTTCGGGTCTCAGCTGCGAGGCTTCGAGTGAGTGCTGCGAGTGCAGGCTTGAATGTGAGTGCTGCGAGCGCAGGCTTGGACTACGAGTCTTCGAGGCAGCGGTCATAAATTCGCCTGAACTGTTTCTGGGGCATTGACCGTCTTTCCGCACGCTTGACTTTCCATGCCTAAGACTTTTTTAGTCATAACTTCTTCGTTTCAAGTCGGATTTGGGCACGGTCAAGTGCGTTGGTTTCCAAATTTAGTCCTCTATCCTTTGGTGTTGACCTTGGGGCATTTTGAGATCTTTCATTTTTGGATTTCTTGGCTGTGATCTGGCCCGGTCAAAATGGAGTCCAACAGCTGCCCCTTTTTGCGCATTGTTTGTGTGCGAATGATGTGCAAAGATAAGACCGTACCCATTTTGACCAGTTGATTCTCCTTTCAGGGATTGATATTCTGTGGTTTTGGTGTGGTTTGGCATGCGGGTGAGCATAGCTTTGGATAATCGGCATGCGGGTGAGCATGGCTTTGGATAATTGGCATGCGGGTGAGCATGGCTTTGGTTTTTTTGGCATGCCGAGGGAGCATGGCTTGGGATGTCTGGCATGCGGGTGAGCATGGCTTTGGTTGTTTGGCATGCGGGTGAGCATGGCTTTGATGGTTTGGCATGCGGGTGAGCATGGCTTTGGATGTTTGGCATGCGGGTGAGCATGGCTTTGGTTGTTTTTGGCATGCCAGGGGAGCATGGATTTGGATAATTGGCATGTGGGTGAGCATGGCTTTCATGGTTTGGCATGAGGGTGAGCATGGCTTTGGATGTTTGGCATGCGGGTGAGCATGGTTTTGGTTGTTTTTGGCATGCCGGGGGAGCATGGATTTGGATAATTGGCATGTGGGTGAGCATGGCTTTGGTTTTTTTTGGCATGCCGAGGAGCATGGCTTTGGTATTTTTTGGCATGCCGGGGGAGCATGGCTTTGGATGTTTGGCATGCGGGTGAGCATGGCTTTGGTGGTTTGGCATGCGGGTGAGCATGGCTTTGGATGTTCGGCATGCGGGTGAGCATGGCTTTGGTTGGTTGGCATGCGGGTGAGCATGGCTTTGGATGTTTGGCATGCGGGTGAGCATGGCTTTGGTTGGTTGGTATGCGGGTGAGCATGGCTTTGATGGTTTGGCATGCGGGTGAGCATGGCTTTGATGGTTTGGCATGTAGGTGAGCATGGCTTTGGATAATCGGCATGCGGGCGAGCATGGCTTTGGATAATCGGCATGCAGGCGAGCATGGCTTTGGATAATTGGCATGCGGGGGAGCATGGCTTTGGATAATCGGCATGCGGGCGAGCATAGCTTTGGATAATCAGCATGCGGGTGAGCATGGCTTTGGATAATTGGCATGCGGGTGAGCATGGCTTTAGATGTGAAACTTTCTTTACTTCTTGAGTTCTATGGCTTATCCATTGGGAGCCTGGGACGCCATGCCGCGACAACAGTCCTGCAGTTGGACGGGAGCAAACATGCCATATGTAGGAATGATGCATGAAATGTAATTGATGCATGTGGTGTGAGGGAGGCCTAAAACTTTGAAAATGTGCAAGAGGTACGCAAAATGCGGGGCAGAGATAATCTAAGGAGATTTTGTTGCCGCTTCTTCTGAAAAGCACGTTGCCAGATGACTTGGCATTCTCTTCTCCTCCCGATGAGCAAACTGTTAAGTAGCTTGAGTCATACTTTCCCTTAGGCAAAGGTCCAGAGCTTTGTTGTTGCCTCATGCAAACCTCACAGATAAGCAAAATTTAAGAAAGTCACCGCTGTGTTGGACCGCGGTGGGGGAGACGACTCTCTTGGGGCCACGTTGGTTCAAGAGGCTACCGAGAAGGTCAAGTCGATTCGTCGAGCGTTTGTTGTCGGCTCGAGTCGGCGGAATCTTATGCGGATCGCCGCGGCGACCTTTGGAGTTTCTAACAGGTGATCATGTGTTCCTTTATTTCTCTCCACGTCGTGGACATCGACGGTTTGGGCGAGGTTCCAAGCTATCTCCGCTGTTTATTGGTCCTTTTGAGATCTCGGATCGTGTGGGCCCGTAGCCTACCGGTTAACCGTACCACCGCGGCCGAGTCGAGTGCACAACGTGTTTCACGTGTCCCGCTTCGAGGAAGTATCACCCGACCCCACCCATGTGATTCATTGGGGGACGTTGGACATTGAGGATGACATGTCCGTCATTGAGGCCCCTATCCGTATACAGATCGGCAAGAGAAGCTTTTGCTGGTCGTGCTATTCCTTTGGTTCACGATCGCGCAACGACCGTGGCATTGAGGAGAGACATTTTAACGTGAGTCCGTGATGCGTGAGCCGCCCGCACTTGTTCGAGGATGAACAATCTTAAGCGTGGGAGGTGGGTGTTGGCCAAGGGTGTGATGTGTTTTGTGTTTTTCTTGTATTAGTTGTGTACGATTTGGTGTATTTGTACCTGTCTTTTAAAGACATGTGTTCTTACTTGTGATGCGTTTTGAGATGTGTATTCTGACATACGGACATGTGTTATATGCATTATTGTGGTTTTGCATTATGGTGGTACACATGTGCTGGGTAGGTTGGGTGTGGTGTATGACCCATTTGGGTGTTGGTGGCTCCCGATGGCAAATGGGTAGCTTGTGTTTGCTTTCCTCGTATGTCATTTCTTTTCGAGGACAAAAGTCTTAAGGGGAGAGGATGTAGGACCCGTGCCTTGAGTTAGTGGGGGCTGCCTCCCAAGTAGAGTTTTTCTAGATTTTCACCAAGTAATGACCCAATGAATTCAAGTGACAAGGAAAGATGCTTAGAACGGTGTCCTTATCTACCACGAGTTTCGAGCCAAATGGACATGTATAATGGGTGCACGTGATATGGGTCCAATTCACGTGCAAGTGTGGTTGTCTTAAATGATGCACGGAGGCTAGGGGTGAAGTTTGAGAGCATTTGGAGTGCTATGGGTTGCACGTGAATTGGGGAATTCACGTGCAAATTGGCGTGCGGCATATTTTTGCATGGTTTTCTTGGTTTTTGACATTCTAAGAACTTTCTCCAAAGGACCATGTTGAAAGTCTAGTATTTTGGCCTATATGGGTGCGGAAAGGTGCTAACTTGTGTGATCAAAACTACGGTCGTTTTGATCCCTGGAGCTCATGGTAAACTCAAGTCGTTTTGATGGTGGGAGGCCTCTCTTGGGATGAGGAGACTCCTTGTTCTAGGGTTGGGGTTTTCCATTCGTTTGCGGCCGTCGTGGAGAGAGAGAGAGCCTAGAGAGAGGGAAAGGGGAGAATCTACTGGTTGCCGCCGAGCATCTTGCGTGGGGAGGCCGGCATCTAACGCCGGGAGCAAGGAGGATCTTCTTTAAGGTAGGATTGTTTTCTTATACCCGATCCGGGGTTAGGTCCTGTGGTGAATTACCCGTTGGATATTGTCCTTGTTATCATACTATTTATATGTAAATTCATATAGGTGTGATCTCTTATATAGAATGTTGGCCTTAATGGCGTTGTTTGGATATATGTATATATGCCTGCCAAGTGTTTGACATAATGCATTGTGAGGGGCGTGCATGTTATGTGTTTGAGGTAATGCCCGGTGAGTTTGTGCATGTTATGTATTTGAAATTATGCCTGTGAAGGCGTGGGTAATATGTGGAGGTTATCTTTTGTGTGGTGGGTTTTATGAGTTGGTGAATATATGCATGCTAAGTGTTCGATGTTATTCCTATGTGACCAAGCAGGCTAAGTCCAACATGTTATGCCCCCATGTGGCCCTAAAAAAAAAAACGGTAGATTGATGATAATGGAAACACACCAATATCATGAGAAATGAGTTTTAGGGCTTGACTTCTTGAAAAGTGGTTTGTAAGGCTTACGAGACTTTAGAAAGATGCTTGGGGAATCTTGATTGTCTCAAAGGCTCACAGGGCCTATGCAAGTGCCTTAAATGTCTGGAATTTCAGAGAGTTTCTCATGAAACCTGTACAAGGGAGATGCACATGATGCATGTATAGATGTAGGATATTGATGATATGCACGAAGTTTTTTTTGTTTCTCTCCTTTTTGTTCTTTTTTTTTTGTTTTGCTTTTTTTGACAGGGGGAGTTTAACTTGCTAGAGATCCATTGTTGTTGGTGATCAGCTTTGCCTTGCTAGGGAAAATATATTGATGCTGTTGAGGAGTTGTTGAATTATTCCAATCATGCTAGGGAACTCTTTCTTCTTTGGCTAGGGAGTTTGCTAGACTTAGCTTTCCTGAGTCGAAAAGCTTGACTTGAGCACTGTCTTCCTGAATAACAGAGCACCTCTGTTGTGTAATATCATGAGAGACCTTGCTGGGGATAAACATTTTATGTACAAAAGATTTTTGAATTTCAAAAATGAGTTTTCTAGAATTTAAAACAATTTTCAAAACATGATTATACGCAATCATAGCTTGTCATCCTCTCATGGCAAGTGGTACGAGCCTCTAGGGGTATGTTCCATGAAGTTGACTTGAACTTGACTAGCTTTGACAAGGTAATGGGGCTTGATGGTTTGAGGGTCCAATCTGCAGATTTTGGGGGTATTTGCTCAATGGTTTTGGGGCTAGAGGCATTAGCACTTTGTGGTTTTGAAGGTTTTTGGGACTGGATTGGATGGTTTTGAAGCTTGGGGTTTTATCCTTGGAGATTGAAAATGTTGGTACACAATGGCTTTGAGAATTTTCTTGTTTATGGGTTAGAGATCTTGGTATTTGCTGGTTTTGAGAGTCATGCTGAGGTTAGGAGTAGTGGCGCTAAGGTTCTCAAGGTTGAGATTGGACAATAGCCTTGAAGCTTTGGGGTTTTCATCCTCATAGTTTGAAATGTTGGTACTTGATGGTTTTGAGGTTTTTGAGATTGAGGGTTTTTTGAGATTGAAGCCAAAGGGCCTCGTGGTTTCAGGATTTCATCCTTGGATTGGACGTGTTAGTACACAATGGTTTTGGGTTTTACACTGAGAGGTTACTGTTTGAAGCTTTGCCTTGATCTTGTGGCTCAAAGGACTTTATCTTCAAACGTTGTTGTTTGGAGCTTTACCTTGATTTGATACGCTTGAACACTTCTTGTTTTTATGCCGTTATTCTATTGTACATTTAGGGTGATTAAGAGCATGATTAGAGTCTAATAGCATTGTATTTCATATATATTTGCTCTAACCCTTAGGAAGATACTCTTGCCTGTATATATGTGTTTTTAAGTTGTTTTGGTAGGTTTTTACGTGATTTCTTGTCACACACATCAGCTAGAACACTTTGTATATCGATAAGGAAACTTGTGACAAAAGATGAGCTCAAAAGGAGGCATTTTTGATGTGTACGTAACAATGCCATTCTCACATGCAAGCATATTATTGCATGGGAGCCTTCTACATGATGCAAGGAAGCTTGGGGATGAATTTCAGACCATTTGGATCTTGCATGTGACATGGCATTGTCACGTGCATTGTCAAGTGCAACAATATTTTTGCACGGGGACCTTTATTTTTGTATCCTGATGATCTTTTCCTAAAGAACCTAGTCCATATTGTGCCTGGTTTGGGTTCTATAATGGCTGAAAGGCAGAATCGCCGTCACTTATCAAAACTACGCTGTTTTGATAAATGACAACAGCTGGTGGCTAGGGCACACATTACACAGCAGCCTCCTCTATAAATAGGAGAGGCACAGCATGATTTGGAGAGGCAGAGCCGTCTAGTGATTGGAGTTCACGTCTGGAGAGAGAGAGAATCACATTTTGGAGGTGAAATTATGACCCTAGATGCCTTTAATCCCTGAGTTTTAATTCCAAAAACAATTCTGTTGTCCTTGTTTATTTAGAAAATCAAATAAAAATTAGATCTTTATTTTAAAAAGAAATTATTTTTGCCAAGACATTTTATAGAACAAGAGTAGTTGGGTGTTTTAATTTAAAAACTAGAAAACTAGGCTAATCCCTGTGGGTTCGACCCCTTGCTTGCTGCTATTCTGTTAGTGCAAACTAAGGGAATTAATTATCTTGAAGAGAGGTTTGACGACATTGGCTAACTCTTTTAGAGTGGTTAAAAATCTATCTGTCAAATTGGCGCCATTGCTGGGGATTCTACGGTTAGCTAGTTTTTAAAATCAACATTGAGTGAAATTGTTTGAATTCTAATCTTGGTGTTTAATTCTGTCTTTTATTTTCTATTATTCTGTGTTCTTTATTTGCTTATTTTGTATTGTTCGCAGCTGCTGGGTGTGTTCTTGTTGTTTTACAAGAATGCTCACTAGGTGTTTGAAGATATTTCTAGTTGTGTATGCGATGAAGGGAACTTGTGCCATTTAATCCAGAACCTAAACGGATATTCAGAGATAGTCGTAGGACAGCGAGGGAAGCTACGAGGCAAGCTGAAGAAGCACTGCAGGGTTTAGAGGATATAGTTCTTGACATTATGGAGGATACAAGACCTTATGGTAGTATACAGCAAGGAGGGGCCAATTATAATGGCCAATATCCAGAAGAAGAGGGTAACAGATTTAAGCCTAGGACTTTCTTGGATTATGCAAGGCCGACTATGTCAGATCACTACTCTGGGATTAGGCAAGCAAGAGTCCAAGCAAATAGTTTCGAGCTGAAACCGGCATTAATCAACATGGTGAGCAACAATACATTTGGAGGAACAGTAGTGGATGACCCACATCAGCACTTGATGAGGTTCTTTCAGATATATGACACAATAAAGCTCAACAATATGTGTCAGAAGAAGCAATAAAGTTAAGAATTTTTTCCTTTTCCTTAAGGGATAGAGCTCTTGGATGGTTCAATAGCCTACCGGCTGGTACTATAAACACTTGGGAGGAGATGCAAACTAAATTCATGTATGAGTATTTCCCTCCTTCCAAGGTAATTCATCTTAGAGGAGAAATTAGCCGATTTAGGTAAGACGAGATGGAGACTCTCCATGAAGCTTGGGAGAGATTCAAAGACTTGGTAAGAAGATGCCTTGACTATGGAAGACCCTAATGGATTCAAATCAAATCCTTCTACACAAGTCTTCAGTCTCACTCACAAGACAAGGTGAATGCAGTTGCGGGAGGATGTCTAATGAATTTGGAACCTGATGTAGCAACTAAACTCTTAGAGAGACTGTCCTTGGCTGATTGGCAGTGGTCAAATGTACGGACTTCAAGGCCAAAGGAGAAGATAGCTTCAGTTGATAATTCTTCCAATGACATGCAAGAGCAGATTCGGGCTTTAGCAAAAAGCATGGAAGTATTGGCTCTTAAAGTTGGAGGACCACAGCAAGCTCCACCAGTAGTAGATCTAGGATGGAGTGGAGTTAAAGAAGCAAATTTTGTTGGAGGAAATGGTATGTATCAGAAGCAACCCTTCTACCAACAAAACTAGGGTCAAGGCTATCAGCAACAAAATCCTAACCAAGGCTACCAAAAAAATGCCTTTAATCAGAGCCAGAATAGAGGAGGTGAAGCTTCGAATCAGTATAAATATGTGACTCCAGGGATGAAGCAGAATGCATATACTACGGAAAATTATTTGTACCCACCTCCGGGTTTTGAGCAGCAACAGCAGCCTCAGCCTCAGCAACAACGAGGGAGAAATTGTCAGACTAAGGATGAGACCACCAGAAAGAGATCGGAGATTTGAAGGAAAGGGTAGGAAGTACGGAGAGCTCCATTAAAAACATGGAGAAGTTACTGGTTAGTGTGGCACAAAATGCTAATCAGGGAGTCTCCTTCAAATCCTTTCCAAGTGACACTGAAGTTAATCCCAAGGAAAGCTGCAAGGCTATCACTTTGAGAAGTGGTAAGGCATTAAAGGAAGCTGATGCGCCTAAGAAGAAGGATATACAAGAAGCATCACTAAAGCCCTTAGTAGCTGAAAATCATAGCAGAGCAGATGAGGAAAAGAAACAGTTGGGAGATCACCAAGAACAACAAGCAACTAAGGTTCAACTAGTTAAAGAACAAAGGCCAAAAGAGGTGAGGCCTACAATGCCATTTCCTCAGTGGATGAGGAATCAAAGGGTGGAAGAAGAAAATGAACGCTTCTTGAAGATATTCAAGAAGCTAGAAATAAACATTCCTTTCATTGAAGCCCTTGAATAGATGCCCAGATGCAAGAAAGTTTTGAAGGATTTCATGATGAAGAAGAGGAAGTATGGATACCACGAGATCATTGCTGTAACTAATGAGGTTAGCAACGTGGTTCAAAGGAAGTTACCCATAAAGCCTAAAGATCCGGGTAGTTTCACTCCTCTGTGTGTAATAGGAGATGCACCACAACAGCAGGCCCTATGTGATTTGGAGGCCAACATCAATTTAATCTCCTTTGCCCTCTACAAGCAGCTTGGGTTAGCAGGGATGAAGCCCACTTCTATCTCACTACAATTTGCTAACCGGTCCATTGGAACGTCGAGGGAATCATAGAGGATGTGCTGGTGAAGGTGGGCTCATTTATTTTTCCAGCGGATTTTGTGGTATTAATGATGGAAGAAGCCACGAGAGTTCAATTACTCCTAGGAAGACCTTTCTTGAGGACAGGGTTGTGGAGAAAGTGAACCATCTCCAATGTAAATTAGAATATACATATGGAAATATATATATATACATCTCAATTATGTTCTTTAACCACATGAACATATATATGAAAGCGAAAGCAATAAGACAGAAACGATATAAATACCTCCAGCCATTGTCGTTAGTATTCGATTAGAGATTGTACTCTAGTCGTTTGAATTGGTCGTCTGAAATTTCAGTTGACCACCTTCACAATTTCAGCAATCTGCATTCTAGAACTTTTGGTTAATCGAATTGGTCATCTGAAATTTCAATTGACCAACTCTAAATTTCTGCAAATGACTAGTGTTCTTTTCCCGGTAGCTGTGTATAATTCGATGGACATGAACGCCCTTCCTTCTTGTTGATTGCTTAATGCTAATAGCTAGTTTCCAAACCTTTCTCCCAATATTAGATGGTGTAATTTCCCTCAAGAGAGCAGGCTTAGTGAACCCACGTATTAGCCAATAAAACACACTGTATTTTCTTTGTATATTTGTTCCAGCCATCATGGATCAAAATAAATGTATTACAATAATAGTGTGGGAGGTTACGGAAAAGGGGAGAAGAATTGACAGCCTTTATTTCATAGATTAATTGTCAAAATAAATTAGCATGGCAGTTACCATACTATGACAGTCCCATGAAACATCCAAAATAAATGGAGCACATTAAGTCTGAATAAATAATATTGTCTGAATTATTATTTTATGCCAACATTCTCCCACTTGATCCATTTATGATTGAGAAACAATATACGGATTATAGCGACGAAAACTCTTAAAACGAGAATTAATCTTCCATGTATCACAATATATCGAAAACTCAATACACCACACACACTTAACTTAATGAGCAAACCTCATGTTGTACTCTAGGTTCATAACAAAATGATATTTCTCAACTTAATTCATAAATTGCGCATAATTCCCAAAATGAGAAAATATCCAATACAATAAAGGTTCAACATGAATGTACTACATAATGGGTCCAAGTCCCATCTTTACCACATGATCCTTGAAATTCTTAATTTGCATGCCTTTAGTCAAAGGATCAGCTATCATTAAATCAGTGCTAATGTGTTCAATGATCACTTTTCTTTTTCTTTTTTTTTTTGAAAAAAAATGATCACTTTTCTTTCTTGAACACGTTCCCTCACGACAAGATAGTTTATGTTGATATGCTTATTTCGACTTCCACTTCTATCATTCTTAGTCATAAAAACAGCAGCTGAATTGTTACAGTACATTCTTATTGGCCGATTAATAGAATCAACAACTCTAAGCCCAGATATGAAACCTTTCAACCAAACACCATGTGAGGTAGCCTCAAAACAAGAAATAAACTCTGCAACCATAGTAGAATTGGCTATCAAGGTTTGCTTTGCACTCCGCCAAGATACGGCACCATTAGCTAGCATGAACACATATCCTGATGTGGATTTAAGTGAATCATTGTAGCCACCATAGTCGGAGTTTGAATAGCCTACCACTTCAAGATTGTCAGTCCGTCTATACATAAGCATGTAATCCTTAGTTCCCTTAAGGTACCTCATCACTTTCTTTGCAGCCTTCCAGTGATCGATCCTTGGATTACTCTGATATCGTCCCAATACTCCAACTGCATATGCAATATCAGGTCTGGTACAAACATGAGCATACATAATGTTACCAACAGCTGAAGCATATAGGACATTTTTCATCTGTTCCCGTTCAATGTCACTCATGGGGCACTGATTCAAACTAAATCGGCCACCCTTCACAATTGGTGCTACATTTGGTGAACAATCTTCCATTCTGAATCTTTCAAGCACTTTGTCAATATAGGCCTCTTGAGACAATCCTAAAATGCCTCGAGATCTATCTCTATGGATCTTAATGCCAATGACATAAGATGCCTCTCCCATATCTTTCATATCAAAGTTACTCGAAAGGAATTGTTTCACTTCACGCAGCAACCCTTTATCATTGGTTGCAAGTAAAATGTCATCCGCATACAATACAAGAAAACAAACTCTACTCCCTCTAACCATAAGATATATACATTCATCCATGATATTTTCTTCGAAACCGAATGAAGTAATTATTTCATGGAACTTCTTATACCATTGGCGGGAGGCTTGTTTTAATCCGTATAAGGATTTATTCAACTTACAAACCAAACGTTTGCCATCCTTAGAGGAAAAACCTTCAGGTTGTTTCATATAAACCTTTTCCTCTAAATCACCATTGAGGAATGCAGTTTTCACATCCATTTGATGCAGCTCGAAATCAAAATGAGCTACCAATGCCATAATCACGTGAAGAGAATCTTTCTTTGAGACAGGAGAAAAGGTCTCCGTATAGTCGATTCCTTCTCTTTGAGTGAACCCTTTAGCAACGAATCTTGCCTTATATCTTTCGATGTTACCAAGTGAATCTCTTTTTGTCTTGAAAACCCACTTACATCCAATGGTTTTTATACCATCAGGCAACTCGATGAGATCCCAAACTCAATTGGACGCCATAGAATCCATCTCATCTTTCATAGCATTCATCCATAAGTTTGAATCTGTAGAACTTATGGCTTGTGAAAACGATAGAGGGTCATTGTCAACTTCAACATTACAATCCGATTCTTGCAAGTACACTATGTAGTCATCAGAAATAGCAGATCTCCTTTCACGAGTAAATCTCCTTAATGGAACTTGTTCACTTTCATAATGAACTGGTTCCTCGTTTACAACATGATCTATCGGATTTTGATCAACAGGTTGTGGAATATCTAGATTTGATTGTCTAACACTCAATTGAACTTGAGGAGTGTGAACGACAATCAACCTATTACATGATTCAGAGGGTGGAACCGCACAGTGGTCATTTTCTGGAACAATATCCTGAAATTGATCACTCCCACTGATCAAATCATTCTCAAGAAATTTAGCATTTCTTGATTCCATAATCCTAGTGCTATGCGACGGACAATAAAATCTATAACCTTTAGACTTTTCGGCATATCCAATGAAATACCCACTAATAGTCCTTGGGTCGAGCTTCTTCTCTTGTGCGTTGTAAATTCTTACTTCTGACGGACATCCCCAAATGCGTATATGTCGCACTTAGTTTCCAACCTTTGAATAACTCAAAAGATGTTTTAGAAACAACCTTGGAAGGAACTCTGTTTAATATATACGTTGCCGTCTTAAGAGCATCAATTCACAAAAATGATGGAAGTTTAACATTACTTCTCATGTTACGCACCATGTCAATTAATGTCCGATTTCTTCTTTCCGCTACACCATTTTGGTCTAGGGAACCAGGCATAGTATATTGGGAAACAATCCCATGCTCTTGAAGAAATTTAGCAAATGGACCAGGCGCTTGTCCGTTCTCAGTGTACCTACGATAGTACTCTCCACCTCGATCTGATCTCACGATCTTAATGTGCTTACCACTTTGATTCTCTACTTCAGCCTTAAACAATTTAAAGACATCTAAAGCTTCATCCTTTGAATGAAGTAAGTAGAGATACATATATCATGAATAATCATCTATGAAGGTGATAAAGTATATTGGATCACTAGCATTTATGTCCGGACAACAAATGTCCGTGTGTATGATTTCTAACAAGTCAGAACTCCTTTTGGCACCTATTTTGTGTTTATTAGTTTGCTTTCCTTTAATGCAACTAACACAAGTATCAAAATCATTAAAGTTTAGAGTATCAAGGACACCTTCCTTTACCAATCTCTTAATTCTCTCAATAGAGATGTGTCCTAATCTCCAGTGCCATAACAAAGAGGAATCCTCATTCATAATACATATTTTTAAACCAATATTAACATGCATAGAATTATAGTAAGTGGTATCACTTTGTAAGCCAAGATGAAATAAATTATCAGACAATATACCATAACCAATAATTTCAGAATTTCTGATAATACTGAAACCAGAGTCTACAAAATTAAAGGAAAATCCAAAAGGTAAAAGTCCAGATAGAGAAATCAAATTCCTTGCAAAATTAGGAACATAAAATGTTTTATCCAAATGCAAAGTGAAACCACTACTTAAAACCAAATTGCATGTTCCAATGGCTTCCACATGCGAAGCTATCTTGTTGCCTGAATAGATAGATCTTTCACTGTCCACTAGCTTCCTTAGGTTTGTCATACCCTGTAAGGTTTTCTTAACATGGATTGTAGTCCCAGTATCAATCCACCATGTATCATGATTAACACTAACCATATTAGATTCATAACAAACAAACGCTAGAAAATTACCTTTCTTCTCAAGCCAAGTCTTGAACTTAATGCAGTCCTTCTTCATGTGTCCCTTCTTTTTACAAAAGTAACACTTTGACTCTTTCTTTATGACTTGGTTCACATGAATCTTTCTCTTTTCCTTTTCCTTAATGTGATCCTTTTTCTTCTTTGAAAAAGAAATTGTAGCAAGGTTCACCTTTTCGTCTTCTTCCATTAACAATCTACCCTCCTCTTGAGCACACATGATCATAAGTTCATTAATTGACCATTTGTCTTTATGTGTATTATAAGAGATCTTAAATGGGGCAAATTGTTGAGGTAGAGTGCACAAAATGAAATGGACTAGGAAGGATTCTGACATGGTAACTTCTAAAGTCTGAAGTTGAGCCGCTATATCCCTCATGGGCATGATATAATCATGCACTCCTTTAACCTCAGTGTGCCTCATGGATGAAAACTTCATAATCAAGGTGCTCGCGAGAGCCTTATCAGAGGATGCAAACTGCTCATCGATGGCTTGACGAAGATCCTTGACTTTAGTGTGCTGAATGACGGAACCTCGAATGCTAGCACTAATTTGAGTCTTTATGAACATAACTGAGAGGCGATTAGATCGCTCCCACTTTTCATAAAGATCAATTACATCTAGAGAACTATTCTCCATTATTCTAGGCGGTTCGTCTTTCCGAATAGCATAATCAATATTTATCCACCGTAAATGCAGTAACACTCTCTCCTTCCACACCTTGTAGTTATTCTAGGTCCCAAAGTGAGTCTAGAGGGGGGGGGGGTGAATAGACTTTCTTCGCCTGCGGAAGCTAGACTGTTGGCTGGTTTTGGATTTGTCTATGGATGATTACGTGGAAGTATTGATGAAGAATACGATAGTAGTAATGTGAGTGATGTGAGACGTAATTAACTGTCAGACAAATCTGAGATGAGAGTAAATGTTCTTTGCTAAACAAATCTCAGATATGATAGGAATGCTCGGAGATAGTTTTGATTGTGGGAAACAACACGGAGAAGAGACTCAATGATCATGTTGGATCTTGGATAAACAAGAAAGTATTATAGATCGAAAGGTTTGATCTTGATCTTACTTCAACGCCGCACATAACACTTCCAAGTTTATTCTCTCTCTAAGAGTCTCTCTTTCTTGCGTTGGAACTCTTGCTTCAATTCTGCAAAAGATCTATCGTAATGTATTTCAAAATCCTTTTATTGTATTTTGTGTATTCCACACTTTCAGAGAAAGAGACTAACTCCTATTTTTGTCGTTAAGTGTGAGAGAGATATATATTTTAAGTTTAGATTGTTGTGTGCCTCGCCACTGGATATGCGGGATGTCAGGGGATGTGTTGATCTGCTCTGATTTGCAGATTTGTTCCCCATGCTACGCAGATGCATGCCCATACTTGCACATTCGATCTTGGCCGTTCATCCGTGGAAAGTGGTTGATCGCAATTGATGGGGCATTAATTGCATTCCAGCTGCTCGAGACAACGCAAGCTTACTGTACAAACCCTAGCTGATGATATCGCTAAGTGCGTACGCTCTGGGTTTTAAGTATGTCTTGAAGGCGGGTGCCTCATAGGTTTGACGACTCGAAGGTTTAAGTTAGAGCTCGTTGAGGTTGCGGAAGTTTACTTCAGGCTTTACAGAGTTCGTATCTGCGAGCCTACGACTCATATAGCTTCGAGTCTTCGAGGCTAGAGTTCGAGTTAGATTAAGTCAGTTGTGTCACGCTATTAATTAACCATCTGCGACTCTACGAGTCTATGACTGTCTTAATGGCTTTTAGAGTGACTTCTTCGAAGTGCGCTTAATCTACCCGTTGTTACAGCTGCGAGTCTTCGACCCTAGCTCTGCGGATCTATGACCCTCGGGTTTCTCAGTTTATTTTACTCGACTAAGAGGTTCTTTGACTCTGCGAGTCTTCGACCTTGAAACTCTTCGACTCTACAAGTCTTAGTCTTTACATTTCTTCCTTAGTCATTCGCAGTTGCGTGTGTACTGAGTTTCCATTCCTACGAGTTTTTGACTTTAAGGCTATGTCCCTTCAGCTGTAACTCTCTACCTTTATGATCTTTGAGTCCGTGATATGTCTGACAAGTTCTTTAACATACCTGTATCCCTTGAGTCTACGACTCTACAAGCCTTGAGTCTACGACTTTCGAGTTACAGATTCATATAAGTTGGTCAGCCTATTTGGCTTCGACTCTTTGACCTTCGACCTACGAGTCTGCGAGTCCTGTTTTCTTAACATTGTTTTAAGGCTGCGACTCTACGACCCTTGAGTCTACGAGTCTAGCGGTACTTTAGGTTCTGTTAAGTGACATGAGTGCTCTTAGGAACTCTACAGTTCTACAGGCTTCGAGTCTTCGGATTATTTAAGTTTGGTTACTAGTTTTTTTATTCTTCGACTCTACGAGTCTCTGAATTGAATCATCGCTTATAGTAATGCTCTCTTTTTCGTACTGCGACTCTACGACCTTCGACCCTGGATCTACGAGTCGCAATGTGTTCTGTCACAAATATGCTTCGAGTCTCCGACCCTACGAGTATACGAGCCTCTCGCCAATATGTCTTGTGACAATTTTACTTCTACGAACTACGAGTCTTCGACCCTACGACCTTCGGATCTTCGAGTCTCAAGACTGAGACTATATATTGGCAACTTCATCAAATCCTATATTTCCAACAATCTCCCCCTATTTAATGTAAGATGACAATGATTGAAACATGAATTCTGAGACTACGAGTTTGATGGGAAGTTTTAAATTAGTAGAATATCTTTTCATATAAAAAAACTTGGAGGACAGCAAAAGTACAAAAGGTGACTCCTCTCCCCCGTAGGTTGCCTCCGGTCAAAGACAACTCCCCCTCCCCCTACGATGTTGCTCCTCTCCCCCTTTCTAGGGTGAGGAACAAGCACCAAAACAAAAAGCTCATGAGAGCAATGCAATAAAGCATAGAACGGCATGTAGCAGAACAAAGACATTCATAAACGGTAACCAAAATAAAGGAAGTACACAGAAAACATAGAAAGAGTAAGAGCAGTGTGCAGTGAAATAGAGTACAAGACAGTTACGGTTTAAAGTCAGAATATTTTACACTTTGTGTAAATAGAAAAACAACTGTTTGCTCATGCAGAAGTTGAGCAGTAATCAGATGCAACGAGGCGGCGCGACTGCTCACACGATCAAATTCAGGCATGAGGGCAGTGAAGCCAGTGGTGGTCAGGATGCGAATATAGTGGCAAACATAGAACCCACAACTATGAGCATCATCCTGAGCAGGAACGCCTTGCTTGACTTGAGTAATTTCCATTGGTTTGGAAAGATGATAGCCACCACACCCATGCGAATATCCCTGCATGACACGGGTGAGGGTGCGATTGAATTCAGGGAGTTGTTTGCGCCGATGGATTAGTAGAGTAGTAGGCTTGGAGTCAAAGATGATGATCCTCTAGTTCTTGAAGTCAATATCGAGAAGAAACCAGTGCGGGGATGTTGACAAATAGGGGATGAGCACATGGTCGACCTCATTCCATGGACGGAATGAGTTTTCATATCTGTGACCCTGTATAAAGTCGATCATTGATGCATCATCGATGAGCTGTGCTTGCATAATCAGCAAACAGAGTTCCACTTGTGTATCTCGGCAGATATGGAGAGGCAGCTTCTCCAAATATGACTTTTGTGCAAAGATGAACTGTGTCATCTCAAGATTATCCATTTCTTCACCGTCATGTAGTAATCGATACAGGTCAGGGCCGGTGAAATATGCTTCGTAGCCACAAGTCCGCGTAGTGGTATCTCCAGCAACATAGCTATTGAAAGCCGCAAGTTCAGCTGAGCTGGCTCCTGTAGTCACAGTGCGCGGTGGTACCATCGGTTGGCCGGTGGTAGTAGCGGCTGGTTTAGTAGGGGAAGCAGGCATGGCATACTCAGCCGTACTTGGATGGGTAGTTGAGGGACCAGGCTGAGTAGAGGATGATGGTTGGCCGGGAGTAGCTGGATGCTTCTTCATGCGCGTTCCAATGGGCACATCATCATCATCAGAATCAGTAATAACGGTGGCTCTGTGTGCACGCTTTCGTCCACGAGCATAGGTAGCTTCTGGTCGCGGTTGTGGAGGAGGAGAGGGTTGAGGTGAAGTAGGGTGAGGTGCTGAATAACTTGGAGTAAGCTCTGTTGTCTTTGTAGGATCTACAGGTTCAGGTGCAGGCCGGTCTGATGGCTGTGGGTGTGGGTTTTTGACAGTGAGAGCTATCTCCCCATTGGCAAGACGATGACATTCAGAGAGAATGGCCCCCAAAGTTGTACTGATACCTTGGTATTGTCTTTGGTAAGCACCTTTTATGTCTTCACAGTGTTCCTCCAGATGTCTGAACCCGTCGGAGTTTACACGTGTGAGAAATGTCATCTCTTGCTACACCTTGTCTAGGGTGCGGTCAGATAATTCAACTTGAGTTCGTACCTCTTCCATACCTGATTCCACCGCAACAAGTCATTCTTCAAAAGCTTGAGATACCGATGCTTTAAGGATGCCAGAGGAAATCAGTTTCTCAAGGACTTTGCTTGCAAGAAGATCTACCTCTTCAGTCGTCAGGGAACGGGAGTGAGATGCAGCAGTCACTGGAATAGCCATTGGGATATGGGCTGCTAACTCCTCACTCACCTGAGTGGCTACTTGATGAGTTTGTGGTGCAGGTGGTATAGCCATCTCAGAGTCATCCACAGGTACAGAACCCTGTGGTGCTACTTCAACATCAGATCCACTTGCCTCAGCTGCAAGTGCTTCTTGTGCTTCTTGTGCTTCCTCCGCCTCAGATGCCAAATCCATTGTCTCATCATGGGGAGCTGATGGGATAGGTGAGTCCACCATGATAGGAGATGGGGCAACCACTGATACAGCTTCCACTGGGTCTCTTCTTATAAGACCCTGCTCAACCAACCAGCTGATCAGATGGTCTCTGTCTACCATCTGCTTACCAAAGGCGATTCATGCCTTCCTCAATTCAGCGGGGCTCATATGAGCCTTGGCATACTCAACATAAAAGTATTCTAGCTCAGACTCCCTAAGAGAACTTAACAAAACAGGTGTTGTACCCCTGCCTTCTGGGGTATCCTGTACCGGTGACTGCCCTCCAGCTGCAGGCTCTCTTACCTCTGCAATATCACTGGGTCTGTCAACAGGTTGAGCTTCCTCGGTTGTAGGATCAGTGGGGAAACAAGTTCTGACAATATTCTCCACCACTTCAATAATGTGCGCTATGGCTGTAAACGCAAAGGAACCCCTAGAAGTCTGTGGGACATGGGCCGGCAGTCGTGGAATATGAGCTGGGACCCTGACAGACAAGATTTTTTAACCTCTCTAAAAGAGCTAGCTAATGTCGTTAAATCTCTCTTCAAGATAATAAATTCCCTAAGTTTGCACTAAAAGAATAACAGCAAGCAAGGGGTCGAACCCACAGGGATTAGCCTAGTTTTCTAGTTCTCAAATCAAAACACCCAATTACTCTTGTTCTATAAAATGTCTTGGCAAAAAGTTTTCTTTTTTAAACTAAAGATCTAATTTTTATTTGGTTTTCTGAATAAACAAAGAAAGCAAAGTGATTTTAAGATTAAGATTCAAGGATTAAAAGCATCTAGGGTCACAATTTCACCTCCCTATGTTATCTCTACTGGTTCATGGTATTAGGGTTGTCTGATTGAAAACATGCTAAACATAAGCCAAGGACAACAAATGGTCATTGAGGTCCTTTTAAGAGTTGTATGCCAGAATGGTCATCTAAACACACAAACATGCAAAGCCAATAAATCATACTTGCAAAAGGATAATGATAACACCAATTACAAATAAGTTATGAATCTCAATCTGCCCCAGACTAGGGCTAAGAATATCAAGGTGTACATCCAAAGATAGAACTTAAGAACAGATTCATAAAACATGCAAAACTTCAATCATCTAAACCCAATATTCATAAACACAGCAAAGCAACAAGGGGGCTACATTGCTCCCCTAGATTAAAGAACTACTCACGCATGATTACAAGCAAACACAAAGCAGAAAAGCTCAACATCTTCTTCTTGATCACGCGCATATCAAAGCTTCAAATCCAGGCTCCAAAATCCGCGACGGCTGCTGCGACAGCAGCGACGGCTGCTCTCCTAGGTCAAGGAGCAACCTCCAAGTCGTGGAGCCTCTCTCTCTCTCTAAAAACGTGTAGGGGGTCTAGGTATGCATAGCAGAGGGTGTGAAGCTCTTATTTATAGAGTTTGGATGGGCCTTGAGGTGTGTAACCTTGCCCACTTATCAAAACGGCGTAGTTTTGATAAGTAACACTCGAAACTTTAAAATCTCTATCTTCCATCCACAATTTGGACATGGGCCTTCAGAAACAAATGATCAGCATGGAAAAACGATAGGATCGGTCCAAAAATATCTCTGCACGCCAATTTGCACGTGATATGGTGAATTCACGTGCACCTCCAAATCAGCTCAAACTTCTCCCCAAGCTTCCTTGCATCCTATAGAGGCCTGAGAGGCAAAAATAGGTTTGCACGTGAAATGGGTGAATTCACGTGCAGCTCCAAATCAGCTCCAAATGCTCTGAAATTTCTGTGGTAGGTAGAGGCCATAATTCTAAGCAACTTTTGTTGTTGCACGCCAATTGTTTGAGGCCATCTACTATGTCAAAAGTGAGGTCCAAAATCTGTCAAAACAGCTTAAAAGCGCATGTATTTGCAAATAGCATCTTCCTAGGAGTTAGAGCAAATATATATGATATATGAAGCAATAAGGCTCTAATCATGCTCTTAACATCCTAAATAAACACTAGAATAACGGCATAAAATGCACGTTATCAAATACACCACACTTGAACCATTGCTTGTCCTCAAGCAAAAACATACAAGCATGCAAAAATAAAGTAAACACGCAGTCAAACGGAAGAAAAATAAAATAACATTCAAGGAGAATCATGGTTTCCTAAGCATGCAACTCTATCACGATGAAATGGGAATTTAAGCATCAAAATGAGTCATAACTTAGTTCATTCATGTCCATATCCCTAGTCCAACAACCATGCAATATCACCACTTAAATTTCAGATATGAGCAAGCAATCCACAATGTGCATCACAGCCTTTTCCAATAATATCACACAACAAGCAAAAATTAGGATACATAGGAAGTCAAAGTGACTTAAAGGTCTTGCATCAAGACATGCTTACTTGACTCCTACAATTAAATAACCAATGTTGAATGCAAAAAGAGTAGCAATTATTACCCATACCCTAAATGGCACTCAAAGGCTAAAAAGAAGTTGTTCTCATTTTTCATTTCTTTTTCACTCAACTTTAAGGGTTACTTAGGTCTATCATAGCATTTCATGCTCAGCTAATATTCAAAACTCAGCTCCAAAAACATGGTGATATCATTCAAAAGATAAAGACATGATTAAACCAATTCAGAGCACATTTTAACTACTTTAACACCCTTATCACAACATGATACTAATGTGGCATATAAATTAAATTTTAAGCCAAAATTGCATACTTAATATCCATGCCTCCACAAGCAAATCATTCAAGCAAACAACTCAAACAATCATGCAACTAAAAACATTTTTTTTTGTTTTTTTTTGAATTAAATAAAACATGCAATCACAACATAAAAAACAAGCAAGTGGCTCAAGTCACTCCCCATACACCACACTTAAAATATGCTATGTCCGCATGGCATAAAAGAAGGAGTAGGAAAAATAGTTACCCCTGGTTTGGCAAGCTGTAATAGTAGATGACATTGGCCACCATTCGTCGCACCTGAGCCACAAAGTCAACCGACGTCTCACCGCGCACTTCCCAAGTTTCCTTCCCTTACAGAATAGCCATCATGTAGTAGCAAACAAAGATCCCATAGCTGAATTGGTCAGGCTCCTGAGGGATTTCCATTTCGTTGAGGTGAATAAGGGGGAGCTTATCCTACAACAATCCTTCTTGTCACATCGCATCCTTGATTCGTTTGATGAGCCCATGAACAAGCCGTCTCTTTCTTCTGCTGAACCCTTCATTTTGGCTTGGATCATACAGCACTGCATGCCCTGCAGTCAAATCCACTCGCACCAAGACATAATGACGTTCAATATGCACAGGGATCAGCACCTCGTGCATACCATGCCAAGGACGGTGCCCTTCATTGTGACCATTGATACGCTGGCGCCACACACTTTCAGACAAAGGTTGGTCGTAAAGCTCGCACAGTATAATGGATGTATACTGGGATAATGGGTAATTATGAGGTTCAGCCTCCACAACAAAACGCATAGTCCTGCAAAACAAGTCCACCTCATCCGAATATAGATATTCATCGCCTAAAATCCTTTGAAGGACAAACGAGGTGAAGAGGTCCATGTCCCTTGCAAATCGAGCCCTTAACACCTGAGAATTAATGAAGTCTTCAAATGCTACTTGACTCTCAGCAGATGATATGGATGGATCAATGATTAAATAGATAGGAGGGCCAAGAAGGTCTTCAGGTTCAGCAGGCATGTATGTACCCCAAGAGACAGGATGTATAACAGGCACAATAGCCTGAGAATATGCAGGATCAGTAAAAGGCTGGAAGGGTGAATACCCTTCTGCTGGCTTTGTCTCCTCTTGAGGCTGGAAGGGTGAATACCCTACGGCTGGCTCTGCCTCCTCTGGGTGATAGTGGGATGGCCGAGCTGAAGATTTTGGTTGAGGTGGATCCGCCTGGGCTGGATAGGAATCTTCAGGGAATGGAGAGGGTTCTTCATCAGATATCTCCACTGTAGGAGAACATTTTGATGCTTTCCTCTTGCTCAAAGCCTTCCAGATTTTGCCTAGGAGGCCTTTAACTTCTTTGTTGTCCTTCCTCAGGGCTTCCACCTCGCACTGGGTTCTGGCATTTGCCTCCTTGAGCTGCTGTGTTTCTTGCCTCCAAGCTTCGGTAGATGCAGCAGGAGGAGCTTCTGGGGCTTCCCATTCTCTAGGCGATGCATGAGCAGCTACATCTGGGGCCTCCCATGCTCTGGTTCTAGGTTGTGAAGTAGCTTGTTCGTCTCTAGAGATGAGAGCCATTAATTCTTCAAATTGGGCACTAGTGATGTGCCCATTAGTGACTGCCCAATTGATGACCTCCACTTTGCTCACTACTTGCCCACTAATGCCTTGAAAGAAATTAAAAAATCTTCTTTGTGTACATTAAACTGCATGTACATGGCAGTGAGTCTGTATAGAGTCTGCTTCCTTTGATCCAAATGAGGAGAGGTCTCCCTTGCAAAGTCCGTGGATCGCTCCACATGAACACTGTGCCTAGCGGGCTGTGATGGAGGAGGAACATTGGTTGCCCAATGACCTCGGTACTCGACCCCCAAACCTCCTTCAGCATGCAATACTCTTAACACCCAGTGAGAAGGAAAAGTGATGCTCTCCATGGAGGAAAAATGCAAAGCAGGCATGCTTTGAAATATCGCACACAAAAGTCTGCCATTTATCTGCTTTGATGAGTTTTTCTTCCACCATTTAAAAATGGTAGTGGCCCAATCCACATTTAGCATATGATCGATGCTATACATGAACTCGAGGTGTGGCTTAGGCACACTATCTAGCCCACTGGTCTGAATCAATAAGCATTTCCCTACCATGTAAGCTAGGCATCTAAATTTTCCAACAAAACCATTCTTGGTATACTGCCTTCGACTTTGAAATTTTCTAGCATAGTTGCATGCAGTACCAAATTCTCCTAGGCTTAGCTAAGGGAAGCTATCACTGGGTTCAGGGAGGTTAAAGCAATGTCTAATAATTTCAGGGGTAATTCTGACATAAAGCCCTTGCACGACCCCTATCAGCTCATCCTCACTCACAGAGACAGATGCATAGAATTCTTGTAGGGTAGAGTAGGAAATAGCTGGTTGGGCAGATACTAACCTTTGTAATCCTAGATTTTGAATTTTAAGAGCCACCTCTCTAGCCCAGCCCAGCTCTGAAGCCTCCAAAGCCTGCATATCAAGAGCATGCCCCAAGAGTATCTCCTCCTCAGGTTGGCTATCAGCACTAGGTGAGTGCACCTCCTCCTGGCCAGTCCTCCTTGTGCGCACCATCTTTGGAATGAGAAATTAAGAGCAAAGAGCAGAAAATTGAAGAGCAAGAGAGCAAAAGAGCAGAGTTTCTCTAATACTCAGATCTGGATTGATTTTGGTGTGGAAGCCTTTGAAGATGGCCTCCCTTTATATAGCGTGCAGAAGGAAAGATGCTCCAATTGGCGTGATACACGTGCCCCTAACTTTTCGAGTGTTCTGACCAAAATAGCCCTTGCACGTGAATTGGTTGAATTGGCGTGCAGGTCAGAATCGTCCCAAACTTTGGTGGTGGGTCCCCCTTGAGCTGGCAAACAATAGTCCCTTCTGCACGTGAATTGTTTGAAGCTTCTAGGAGGGCTAAAATCGATATTTTGCATTTTTGGGTCTCCATATGACAGCTAGCAATTCGCATGCAAGAGTAAACGTGATTCACATGGTCTTCATCTACCATTCCAGAAAGTTACAGCTCAAAAGGAGGTGCACGTGAATTGGGCAATTCACGTGCAAATTCACGTTCAGGCCCAAACTGGCCCAAATTTCTCCACTGAGTTGCTTATGCATTATGGACCATCTTTAAGTCTTGCACGTGAGTTGGTTGAGCCCATCTTCAAGCACTTTTGGGCTTCACTTGCTCCTTGCTCCTTGACTTTGACTTTAAAAATAATTCCACAAGTTCAGGACCCAATAATTTGCTCATCCTGCACATGGTTAGCTAAAAAAGGAACAAAGTCTCCCGCACAATAATTAAATTAAAAAAAAATTTATAAAAAAAAAAAAAAAAAAAAAAAAAAAAAAAAAAAAAAAAAAAAAAAAAAACATTAACTTTCTTCCCACCAACCCAATTTATTTTATTTTTAATAAAATAAAAAACTAAAAAAAAAAAAAAAAAAAAAAAAAAAAAAAAAAAATAACCCCAAAAATTTAAACAAAATATAAAATTCCCAAAAACACACAACCAAAAATTAAAACCAACCAAAAACCCCACCCCAAAAACCCCCCCACAAACCACAAAAACAACACCCCACCAACCCCCCCCCCCCAAAAACAACCCCAAACAAAAACAAATAGAAGAACTTTCCCCCCTAAGGTTAAAAGGTTCATTTGTTGAGTTGCCTCCTTCTCATGCCATTTCTTAGTTCTTTCTCTTTGTAAAATTTAGCACTATCATAGGCATCGAGCCTAAGCTCATCTAACTCAATTAATTGAGTCATCCTAAGCTCCTTGTTCTCTTGGGGGTTAAATAAAACCTTACCCCACCCCCAAAGCCTTGTGTTCTAGTTCTACGGCAAGTGACATGCCTTACCATATAGAATACGGTAAGGTGACGTCCCAAAGGGAGTTTTTTAAGTGTCCTATATGCCCATAAGGCTCAACAAGCCTTTGAGACCAATCTTTCCTATTGGCTCCAACAGTTTTCTCTAAAATTGCCTTAATCTCTCTGTTGGACACTTCTGCTTGTCCATTAGCTTGCGGGTGGTAAGCTAAAGACTTCCTATGAGTGGCACCATACTTATTCAATAATTTGTCAAACAATTTGTTGCAGAAGTGACTACCCTCATCACTGATTATAGCCCTTGGTGTCCCAAAACGGCTAAAGATGTTCCTGGTAAGGAAGTGAGTCACAACCCTAGCATCATTCACTCTAGTAGGAATAGCTTCTACCCACTTAGACACATAATCCACAGCAAGCAAAATGTATG
>CM042085.1:42508720-42713720 GCA_023512835.1 Taxillus chinensis | reverse complement strand
ATAACCTCCTTTCCACAATCAAGGAGCACACTGCTAGCAGGAACAAAGCCAGCAAGACACTTGGTTTGCACAAGGTAAGTCTAGGCCTTGGCTATTTGGTCTTCAGAGAAGCCTAGACCTAAAGCGAGACCTTTAACATCTGGAGTGGTCCTAAAGTGAGCTGCAATTTTGGCAGAATCTTGCCACTTTTGACTGATTTGTCTTTCCTTTTCTAGTTCTGCTTTGGTTTCAGCTAGTTCCTTTTCAAGCCTATCGATGTCTTTATTAGCCATTTTTAGTTGTCCAGCTTTGTCCAAAAGATCATCGTGTGTGCTTCTCATCTCACTCACTTTAGCTCTATAGAGTCTCTATATTCACATGAAATCCATTCCAGTTTAGAATAATATCTTTCTTTGTCAGCTTCCATAGGGAGAAATTGTTCCTCTATGTCTTTTAGAGCTCTATAGGTATCTTCATATTCAATGTAGAGTTGTTCGTAGGTTCTTACCTTGAGGGGAGGTGAGTTGTCAGCCATGAAGCAGATAAGACCCTTTTCTTTCTTCTCTTCATCAGAAGATTCTTCTTCCTCCTCAGTTTTGTTGTTGAACTTGTTAGTGACAAGAGCCTTCTTCCTCTTGTCATCCTTCCTGCTTGAGGAGCCTTTGGTCTTCTTCTTCTACTCAGCTGCCTCCTTTTTCTCCCTCTTCAGCTTATAACAGTCGGCAGCGAAGTGGCCGGGCTTGTTGCAGTGATAACACTGCAACTTCTCCTTATCCTTTCCCTTAGAGAAGGATGAGGGTGACTGCCTTGCTTTCCTCTTGTAGTTCCCCCTTCTCTTCAGCAGTTTCTTGATCAGAAATACCACTTCTTCATCTGAGGCACTATCTGAAACAAGTTCTTCAGCTTCATCTTCTTCCTTTTCTGAAGATGGTTCCCTTGGTTCAGCAGCGGCCTTAAAGGCAACAGACTTCTCCTTTTCTAGGAAGGATTCTCAAATGCCTCAAGTTCTTCCTTTTGTATTTCGAACATCTTGAGGTCCCCGTATAATGCTTCTAAGGCACAGGTTTTCCATTCCTTCAGCTGACGGATGGCTGATGTCTTTATCAGAAGTCTCAAGGGTAGAGATCTCAGAAACTTTTCATTCTTGTCTTCCTGAGAGATCTCAACATTGTACGTCTTCATCCGTTGAATTAGATCTGTGAACCTTTTATAGATACTATCCAATGACTCCTTTGGTTCACATCTGAAGGCTTCATACTCCTACTTGAGCATGAAGATCTTGTTGTCCTGTATTTGCTCATCTCCCTCGTAGATGAGACATAGCTTGTCCCATACCTCCTTCGCTGTCTCTAGGTCCTGCACGTCCGTGAACATGTCGTCATTGAGCGTAGAGAAAAGTATGGCTTTTGCCTTTGATCCAAGTTTTACTTTCCTCTGCTCCACCTTAGACTAACTATCTGGGTCCTTCATCATTAACTGACCTCTCTACATACTCTTTGGGGTGAAAGGCCAGTTCTTTATTGTTTCCCAGAGATAGGTGTCGACCATGTCTAGGTGTGCTCTCATTCTCGCTCTCCATTTGGAAAAGCGCGCGGGTGTGCACATAGGTACTTGGGAGGATGAGCCAGGTAGAACGTCGAAGAAGTCTTCCTATTCTTTCCTGTTGCTGGTGGTACTTGGTTCTTCCTGCTCCTGATAGTCGCTCCTTCTTCTGGAGCACGACTGGCTTCGAGTTCCTCAATAGGAACTAGAGCTTGCTCGGGAGCTGGAGCTGCACTGCTGGAATCCATGTCACCCATTTAGGGATCTCTACGGAGTTGTAGAACTACTCTGATACCAATTATAGGTCCCAAAGTGAGTCTAGAGGGGGGGTGAATAGACTTTTTTCGCTTTCAAAAGCTAGACTGTTGGCAGGTTTTGGATTTATCTATGGATGATTACGTGGAAGTATTGATGGAGAAGACAACAGTAGTAATGTGAGTGATGTGAGACGTAATTAACTATCAGACAAATCTGAGATGGGAGTAAATGTTCTTTGCTGAACAGATCTCAGATATGATAGGAATGCTCGGAGATAGTTTTGATTGTGGGAAACAATACGGAGAAGAGACTCAATGATCGTGTTGGATCTTGGATAAACAAGAAAGTATTATAGATCGAAAGGTTTGATCTTGATCTTAGTTCAACGCGGCGCACAACACTTCCAAGTTTTTTCTCTCTCTCAGAGTCTCTCTCTCTTACGTTGGAACTCTTGCTTGAATTCTGCAAAAGATCTATCTTAATGTATTTCAGAATCCTTTTATTGTATTCTGTGTATTCCACGCTTTCAGAGAAAGAGACTAACTCCTATTTTTGTCATTAAGTGTGAGAGAGAGATATATTTTAAGTTTAGATTGTTGTTCGCCTAGTTGTCCATCCGACAGACTGAGTTCCCGCCACTGGATATGCGGGATGTCAGGGGATAGGTTGATCTGCTCTGATCTGTAGATCTGTTGCCCATGCTGCGCAAATGCATGCCCATACTTGCACAGTCGATCTTGGTCGTTCATCCATGGAAAGTGGTTGATCGCAATTAATGCGGCATTAATTGCATTCCATTTGCTCGAGATGGCGCAAGCTTACTGTACAAACCCTAGCTGAAGATATCGCTAAGTGTGTATGCTCTAGGTTCTAAGTATGTCTTGAAGGCGGGTGCCTCGTAGGTTTGACAACTCGAAGGTTTAAGTTAGAGCTCGTTGAGGTTGCGGAAGTTTACTTCAAGCTTTACAGAGTTGGTATCTGTGAGTCTACGACTCACATATCTTCGAGTCTTCGAGGCTAGAGTTCGAGTTAGATTAAGTCAGTTGCGTCCCGCTATTAATTAACCGTCTGCGACTCTGTGAGTCTATGACTCTACGAGTCTGTGACTGTCCTAATGGCTTTTAGAGTGACTTCTTCGAAGTGCGCTTAATCTACCCGTTGTTACAGCTGCGAGTCTTCGACCCTAGCTCTGCGGATCTATGACCCTCGGGTTTCTCAGTTTATTTTACTCGACTAAGAGGTTCTTTGACTCTGCGAGTCTTCGACCTTGAAACTCTTCGACTCTACGAGTCTTAGTCTTTACATTTCTTCCTTAGTCATTCGCAGTTGCGTGTATACTGAGTTTCCATTTCTACGAGTTTTCGATTTTAAGGCTACGACCCTTCAGCTGTAACTCTCTACCTTTATGATCTTCGAGTCTGTGATATGTCTGACAAGTTCTTTAACATACATGTATCCCTTGAGTCTATGACTCTACAAGCCTTGAGTCTACGACTCTACGACTCTTGAGTTACAGATTCATTTAAGTTGGTCAGCTTATTTGGCTTCGACTCTTCGACCTTCGACCTACGAGTCTGCGAGTCCTGTTTTCTTAACACTGTTTTAAGGCTGCGACTCTACGACCCTTGAGTCTACGAGTCTAGCAGTACTTTAGGTTCTGTTAAGTGACATGAGCGCTCTTAGGAACTCTACAGTTCTACAGGCTTCGAGTCTTAGGATTATTTAAGTTTGGTTACTATTCTTTTATTCTTCGACTCTACGAGTCTCTGAATTGAATCGTCGCTTACAGTAACGCTCTCTTTTTTGTACTGCGACTCTACGACCTCCGACCTTGGATCTACGAGTCGCAATGTGTTCTGTCACAAATATGCTTCGAGTCTCCAGACCCTGCGAGTCTAAGAGTCTCTCGCCAATACGTCCTGTGACAGTTTTACTTATGCGAACTGTGAGTCTTCGACCCTACGACCTTCGGATCTTCGAGTCTCAAGACTTAGACTATATATTGGCAGATTCATCAAATCCTATATTTCCAACAGTTATTATCTCTTAATTCAGGAATTTCACATTTAACATCAGAAATGTTTCCAAGTAAATGTACTGCAAACAAAATAAACATGCTTATTAACAAAGTTTAAAATTTAACTTTATTCACAATTTACCAATGTAAATTATGCTAATATGAATCTAGTGACATAAAACTTGCCTGTGGGCTAAAGTATACTCAAATTAGATTTTTAATATAACTTTATAGTGAAACCATCAAATCATTATTTCTCAATCCCTGTGGGTAAATTAAGAAACACAATCTAATACCACACTCTAATTAACCATATAAATAAAATAAAATTTATTGTGGCCATATCTCATTATATTACATATGATTAATTACAACTAATGTCTAGTATCCACATGTGATTTCAATATCAAATTTTACAAGTTAGAGATGCTATGGCTATTCCCCAACTAATAAAAATTTAATCACTTGATATTTTACTTTATTATATACCAATCTTTATGTATATAGAACTTATATATTCATTCCAAAATATAAGAATCATATAAGTTAAATCTTAACATTTACTGGCATAACCGAATGAAAACTAGCTCATCCCCTTGGATAATAGATAATAAGATATGAGTCCATCAAAAATCAATATAAACAAATTGAATTGAAATGTTATCAATTAATAAAACCAAATGATAACAAATTTCCAAGCAAGGCAAAGATAATAACATTGCTTTGATACCAAATGTAGAGAAAATGAATCATCTCCAATGTAAATCAGAATATACATATGGAATATATATATATATATAGACACACACACATCTCAATTGTGTTCTTTAACCATATGAACATATATATGAAAGCGAAAGCAATAAGACAGAAACGATATAAATACCTCCAGCCATTGTCGTTAGTATTTGATTAGAGATTGTACTCTGGTCGTTTGAATTGGTCGTCTGAAATTTCAGTTGACCACCTTCACAATTTCAGCAATCTGCATTCTGGAACTTTTGGTCAATCGAATTGGTCATCTAAAATTTGAATTGACCAACTCTGAATTTCTGCAAATGACTAGCGTTCTTTTCCCGGTGGCTGTGTATAATTCAGTGGACACGAACGCCCTTCCTTCTTGTTGATTGCTTAATGCTAATAGCTAGTTTCTAAACCTTTCTCCCAATATTAGATGGTATAATTTCCCTCAAGAGAGCAGGTTTAGTGAACCCACGTATTAGCCAATAAAACACACTGTATTTTCTTTGTATATTTATTCCAGCCATCATAGATCAAAATAAATGTGTTACAATAATAGTGTGGGAGGTTACGGAAAAGGGGAGAAGAGTTGACAGCCTTTATTTCATAGATTAATTGTCAAAATAAATTAGCATGGCAGTTACCATACTATGACAGTCCCATGAAACATCCAAAATAAATGGAGCACTTAAAGTCTGAATAAATAATATTGACTGAATTATTATTTTATGCCAACAAGGGTATGCTTTGATCGATGTAGCTCAAGGTAAGTTAACCTTTTGGATTAACGAAGATACCCTAGTCTTCCATATGAAAAGATCTTTGCAAGGACAAGAAGAGGATAGCTATCTCTGGATCAAAGACTTTGAGGACTTAGTGGAAGACTTCATAAATTAGCACATAAAACAACAAGTAGATGAAGTGCTTTGCACATTAGAGATCCAGCCGTAAGAGACTGAGGACTTGATCACTAAAGTGGAGGAACAAAAATCAAGCCCTCTGGAGCAAGCTAAGGAGGAGAATGATGAGTCAACAACTCTAGAGCCAGAACTGAAGGAGTTGCTTGGACACATAACGTATGAATTTTTAGACTCCACAAATAAATTTCCAGTAATTGTAGCTTCAAATTTAAATGCTTTGGAATGTGAACAATTGCTAGAAATTCCAAGGAAACATAAAAAGGCCCTTGGGTGTAATATTGAAGATATTAGGGGCATTAGTCCAGGGTTGTGCATGCATAAAATCCTCATGAATGATAATTTTAATCCCACTGTTGAAAGACAACGAAGATTGAACCTAGTAATGAAAGAAGTTGTTAGGAAAGAAGTACTGAAATGGAAAAATGCGGGGATCATTTATGCTATATTTGACAGTGAGTGGGTTAGTCCTTTGCATGTTGTGCCCAAGAAAGGGGGCATGATAGTGATTAGAAATGAGAAGAATGAATTGATTCCATCTAGGATTGTAACAGGGTGGAGAGTCTGTGTGGACTATAGGAAGCTAAATAAGGCCACTAGGAAGGACCACTTTCTCCTTCCTTTTATTGATCAAATGCTTGATAGGTTGGCTGGGTATAGTCATTACTGCTTCCTTGATAAGTATTCCGGGTACAATCTGATCATGATTAAACCCGAGGACCAGGAGAAAATAATATTTACTTGCCCTTTTGGCACTTTTGCATTTAGGAGGATGCCATTTGGGCTATGTAATGCACCTGCGACCTTTCAAAGGTGCATGATGGCCAATTTTCAGGGCCTAGTGGAGGAGATTATGGAAGTATTTATGGATGATTTCTCTGTGTTTGGTTCCTCTTACCAACAATGTTTAAAAAACTTAGATATTGTCCTGGAGAGATATGAAGAGAAAGAACTTGTCCTCGATTAGGAGAAATGTCATTTCATGGTGAATGAGGGCATAGTTCTTGGGAACAAGGTGTCCGCTAATGGTTTGGAGGAGGATAGAGCTAAGATATCCACTATTAAAACTCTGCCACCTCCAACCAATGTCAAGGGGGTGAGAAGTTTCTTAGGACATGCTGGGTTCTATAGAAGATTTATAAAGGACTTATCCAAAATAGTTAAACCCTTGAGTGTGTTGTTGGAAAAGGACACAAGATTTGACTTTAATGATGATTGTTTAAAAGCTTTTGAGGTCCTTAAGCACAAGCTAACCACAACCCTTGTTATAGTTACTCCGGATTGGGAACAACCGTTTGAGTTAACGTGTGATGCGAGGGACTATGCCGTGGGGGTAGTTCTAGGGCAGAGGAGAGAAAATTTTTAGGGTGATTTACTATGCTAGTAAGACTCTAGATAATGCTCAACAGAGCTATACCACTACTGAGAAAGAGTTGCTAGCTGTAGTTTATGGTTGCAACAAGTTTAGATCTTACCTCTTTGGGTCTAAGGTTGTTGTTTATACTGGCCATGCAGCTCTTAAGTATTTGTTAGCTAAAAAGGAAGCTAAGCCACGTTTGCTGAGATGGGTTCTCGTTTTACAGGAGTTTGATTTAGAGATTAGTGACACTAAAGGAGCCTTAAACAATATTGCAGATCACCTTTCTCGAGTTGAAAATGCACCTAAGTCTTTACCCATCTCTAATGATTTTCTTGATGAGGTAGTGCTTCAAGTGAGCCAGCTTCCTTGGTTTGCTGATATAGCAAACTATTTAGCCACTGAGTTTATACCTAAGAAATTTGATTACCACCAGCAAAAGAGGTTCATAGCAAATGCAAAGAAGTATATTTGGGATGACCCTATCCTCTATAGGCGGTGTGCTGATCAAATAATTAGAAGGTGTGTCCCTGTGGAGGAAATGGATGATATCTTGCATCATTGTCATGCGTCAAATTATGGGGGTCACTATGGGGTGCAAAGAACAGTGGCTAAGATCATGCAATGCGGGTTTTACTGGCCCAACATGGTTAAACACACAACAAGTTTTGCATGCGACTATCTTGGCCTGGAAAGCCATAAGCCAATCCATACCCAAGATCAGGTCAAAAGTACGCAAAGACATCACATGCAAATCGAAGCTCAGCTCCACATCACCCATGGTTAACACACAATCGCGGCAAACGTGTCGCACCTCAATCATACCTCCCATCGGAGACTCTACAACTAAGGGCCACTCCGCCTCAACACACGTTAACCCCAAGCCCTCAACTATAAGCTCAGCAATAAAAGAACGCGATGCACCCGTATCGAAAAGAACAGAAGCAAGCATGCGAGAGATCAAAAGAGTACCTCTAACCACCGATGGTCCTACTCCCTCCTCTGCCGGCGAAGGTGGTAGCTCAGCCTCCTCCTGGGGTGTCGCATTCAGTGCAAACACCCTCCCTTGGCCCGTGCCACTGGTCGGCTCACTCACTGTGCGGCTCCCGCCCTGACTGCCTCTAGCATCAGCCTGCTGTCGCTCTGGCCTCCCCTGAGGTCGGGTCTAACTGGATCCTGCCTGGCTGGCCTGCCACTGATGAGCTGGTCTCTCAGCTGGTGCACGGAAGCTAGCATCACTCCTCACGCTGGATGCCACGCCCCCCGCTCCCCTGTTGCCACTCCTGCATACCCGGCGCAAATGGCTCTCTCGTCCACAGTTGTTGCATCGCCAGTCCTTCTTGGGGCACTCCTCCTTGAAGTGACCCTGCTCCCCACAGCAGTGACAACCGCTAGGTAGACCCCGAGATGGACCACCCTGTCTTCCGCCGCCAAAGGTGAACCTCCCGGGGTTCACAGATGTCTGATCCCGACTGCGAAAAGAACTGCTATCTCTCTCCTCCGTCTTGAGCCTCTTGGGCCCTGCATCTCGATCAGGCCCACTCTACAACTGGCGACCCTGATGGGCCTACCTCCCATCATCCAACTCTCTCTCGGCTATACGGGCCGTCTCCACAACCTCAACATAGGTCCTCGAGCGTAGAATTCCCACCCTCTACCTCAGGGCTGGCTTAAGGCCCAAAGTGAACTTGTGGGCCTTCAGGTCCTCCCTTGCCACAGTCTCAGGAGCAAACCTACTCAAGCTCCGGAACTCCCGCTCATACTCAAGTACCATCCTGGATCCCTGCTTCAGGCTGCCGAATTCCTCCTTCTTCTGCCATCTCACTAATTCCGAGAAGAACTCATCATGGAAGAGTTGCAAGAACTCCTCCCAAAGCATGAGTTGCACCGCACGGCTCCCCGCGACACTCGTCCACCACTCCAAAGCATCCCCCTCCAGCTGCCGAATGGCCAGTCGCACCTTATCCTCCTCCCGGGGCAGGAGAAAGGAGAACACATGCTCGATCTGTCTCAACCACTGCTCAGCTACCACGGGATCACCTTCCCCCTTGTATCACGGAGGTTGTTCCTTTCGGAACCGTGTCACCACGTCATCCTCTGCACGAGTCGGTACACCACCCAGCGAACTCTCACACTCACGAGGCAGCTCCCCCACTGGTGATGGTGGTGGTGGCACCACCTGCTGTGCTGCCATCTCGCGGCACACCTCCTCCCGAACCTCCTGCCGGATTCCCTCCCGTAGCTCTCGTACTTCCAGCTGGATGCCTTCTCGTAGCTGTGCCAGCAACAACGCATGCCCTCCAATGGACTGTCCCACACCCGGACCCTCATGGGCAGATGACTCATCAGCCACTGCCCCGGACGCACGTGTCTCTCTCCTCGGCGGCATTCTTACTACACGAAGTAAGAAGTACAAACGTCAAAACGAATTTATAATCTATAGCGTCACTACCTCTACCCCACTGATCAATTCCACTATCACATGACATTACACACATACATTGTATCAATCACATTTCACAGTTCGGTACGCATTGCCAAACAAATCAGAGTTGCACATTTCACACTTAATCATGTTATCCATAATTTCCACAGTTTAGCACACATTCACAGCAAATGCAACTAGTGTCCTAATGCCAATGCATGCAAATCCTACCACAAGACTGGACTACCCTAAGTACACCTTGGAGGCTCAAACAGGACCATGTTGATCAGGCATGTCCCTCCAGGCTCCTCCAAAGGACTTAGGATAACCAGGTCCGCCCACTACCCTAGGCCAACTAGACCAAGCTCTGATACCATACTGTCACGCCCCGGATTTCCGACTCGGGGAAACCGGTACGTGACTCCCCATTCACCCACACGGAGGGCAACGGGGTTGGATTACTGGATGCCACACAAGCAAGACTAACAATTACAATAAATCAAACAAGCCACATCTTTATTTAATTTCAAACATCAAAGGTTCACAAACCAACCATGTTCCTTACTACAATTCAATCCCTTAGTACATTCCCCCCCCCTAGGGTTACATAAATTGTAAAATTACATTACTGAAGTGAACAATAAAATGAAGATGGTCTTCCACCTTGGTGTATCCACCTAACGCCTGTAAGTCTCTGGAAAACAAGCAAACACAGTAGGAGGGGTGAGCAACCACAGCTCAGTAGGGATCAAGTCTCCCCAACCCTTCCCATACTCCTAGCGGCTACATGCATGTGCACAGGTGTGGTGACGTGACAGTATTAAGAAAATAAAGCATTTCACACAAATGGGCGTAAACTCAGCCCCAACCACACTGGCTACCAAACCACATCTCAAGCAAGTAATTTAACCGCCTCTTCAGGCCACTGATTTAACCGCCTCTCAGGCAAAGTAATTTAACCGCCTCTTCAGGTCAGATACCACAGTCATGCACACAACATACACCACGGTCACTCAAGCATAAAACCAAACACTTGGTGTGCACCCGTTCACAAGTGCACAAACCCAGCCATTCAGGCAATAGAACAAACACCCAGCATGCATACATACACCAAATCACAAGTCCAGCCACACAGGCATATTATCAAACATGTACTAGACATATACACACAGCAATATTCACACAGGCATTTCATCGAACATGTATGCACTGACCACCCAACAACAGAATCACACCAAAATGCCATTGAAGGCCAACATCCATATAGGAGATCACACCTATATGGATTACATATATATATATAAACAGATATAATCCATAATCTACCCTAGAACCCTAGAACAGAGAGGGATTAGAAAGAACAAAACCCCTACCTCAAGTAAAACGCAACAACACAGCAATATTCTGTTCCCACGCCGAATGCCATCCACCCACGAGACACCGAACACCCACGCAAGACGCCCGGCAGCAACTAGGAGCTCTCCTTCCCTCTCTCTCTCTCTCTCTCTGCGACGGCTGGTGGAGCAACAAACCCTAAACCTAAAACAGAGGGGCTTCTCCTCCTTATATAGACAACACAATATCAAAATGATGTAGTTTTGATTAAGTGAATCCCAGCATCAAAACGACGTAGTTTTGATGGAACAAGCTATGACCTTCCCACATCCATACACACCAAAATACTCACTATTTGAACTTGGTCCTTTAGGAAGAAATCATCAGCAAAACAAAAGGAAGACAACCATGCAAAAATATGCCTGCACGCGAAAAGCCCATCTCACGTGCATTCTCGCGTGCAGCTCCAAATGGCCTAAAATGTTTCCACAAGCCTTAGAACAACATCAGGAGGGTTCCCATGCAAAAATATCACTGCACGTGAAAAGCCATTCTCACGTGCTTTCTCACGTGCACTCCTTATTGGGCTCAAAGTTTGCCTTTTGCTTGCTTATCGATATACAAGATGATTTAGCCAAAGTGTGTAGAAAGAAAAACCCCTTAAAACCCAACAATTTCCTCTCAAAAGGCCACCCACAAACACAGGTCATTACAAGTAATTGGGCAAAAATCCACCAACAGGTAAATACCTTCTTACTCCCTACTCCATGCCAAGAGGACATAACATAATTTAAGTGTGGTGTGGGGAGTGACTTAAGCCACTTGTTTGTCCTTTATGTTGTGTGATTGCATGTCTTGTTTTTGTTTAAGTGTTTGGTTTGTTTGTTCTTGTTTGTCCTTTATTTTTATTTTGTGTGATTGTGTGAGTTACTTGCATGTGTGATTTACATGTAGAGAGGCATGAATACTAGGTCTATAATTTTGGCTTAAATTTTAATTTTTTATATCACATTCATATCATGTTGTGATAAGGGTGTTAAAGTAATTAAGGTGTGTTATGATTTGGTTTAATTATGTCTATATCTCTTGAATGATTTCGCCATGTTTTTGGAGCTGAAATTTGAATATTAGCTGAGCATGACATGCTAGGATAATACTTAGTGACCCTTAGAGTTGAGTGAAGAGAAAATCCAAAAGAAAAATGAGAAAAACCTCTTTCTAACCCTTGAGTGACATTCATGGTTTATGAGGTAATAGTTTTCTTTGATCCTTTTGACTTTTAACATTGGTTATTTAATGGTAGGAGTTAAGTAAGCATGATGATTACTTATTAGTGCTCGGTGCTTGGTGTGTTGCTAGTGATACAAGGTCATTTAAGTCACTTTGACTTCCTATGTATCTTAGTTTCTGTTTTGATGTTAGTGATATGTAGAAGGCTGTGATGCACAAAGTGAAAAAGCCCATCACTTAATTGGATAATGGGATATGAGACACCATTGACTTTCTGTCTCTCCTTATGTAGCAAAATGGCAAGGGGTATGCATTAGAAAAGTCAGTCTGATTTATGTGTTATGTAATAAAGAAAAAGTGATTTTTTTTAAAAAAAGAGTGAATAATCCATCAAGGGAGAGCATAAAATGCAACCTTGTAAGGTTATTATTTAAAAGAAGTGTAAAAAAAAACAAAAACAAAAAAACAAAAAAAATGTTGTCAGAATAAAAGCCATAATGGCTAAGTTATGTTTGTTTAGAGTGTTGAGCTCAATTCTTTGGGTCAAAGTGTGTTAATATCAGTCATTATAATAGTTTGTGAGTTTTCAAACATAGTAGAATAGAGGGTGTGTTTTCTTTGATGAGCACAATAAGGAACTCTCATGTTTGTTTGGCAAGAGCTTAATCAATAGCCAATGGAGAAGGTTTAAAGGAGCTTACCACTCTTTTATCAATTGCTAGGTACTGTTAATGGGTGTGAGATTGGGAGAAAAGAGAGAGGCAGTTTTACCTTTGGTGAGAACTTTAAGGGAAGTTTTGTGCTATTCTATTACAGAATGCTTGCTGATATCTAAGTTTTTAGTGATGATGTTGCATAGTTGTTGGACTTGGAGGTATGGACATGACTAAGCTAAACATGATTCATTTTGGTTAGCTTAAATTCTCATTTCATCATGATAGAGTTGCATGCTTAGGAAACCATGATTCTCCTTGATTGTTATTTTGGTTATCTTCCTGTTTGACTGTGTGTTGGATTTCTTTTTGCATGTTTGTATGTTTTTGCTTGAGGACAAGCAATGGTTCAAGTGTGGTGTGTTTGATAACGTGCATTTATGCCATTATTCTATTATACATTTAGGCTGATTAAGAGCATGATTAGAGTCTAATTACACTGTATATCATATATATTTGCTAACCCTTAGGAAGATACTGTTGTCTGTATATATGTGTTTTTGAGTTGTTTTGGCAGGTTTTTAAGTGATTTCTTGTCACACACATTAGCTATAACACTTTGTATATTGATGAGGGAACTTGTGACAAAAGATGAGCACAAAAAGAAGCGTTTTGATGTGTACGTGACAATGCCATTGTCACGTGCAGGCATATTATTGCATGGGAGCCTTCTACATGATACAAGGAAGCTTGGGGATGAATTTCAGACCATTTGGAGCTTGCACATGACATGGCATTGTCACGTGCATTGTCACGTGCAACAATATTTTTGCACGGGGACCTTTATTTTTGTATGCTGATGATCTTTTCCTAAAGAACCTAGTCTATATTGTGCCTATTTTGGGTTATATAATGGATGAAAGGTAGAATCGCCATCACTTATCAAAACTATGCCGTTTTGATAAATGATGACAGCTGGCGGCTAGGGCACACATTACACAGCAGCCTCCTCTATAAATAGGAGAGGCACAACACGATTTGGAGAGGCAGAGCCGTCTAGGGATTGGAGTTCATGTCTGGAGAGAGAGAGAATCACGTTTTGAAGGTGTTGGCCCTAGAGAGACATCTCTAACGGCTGGGAAGTTCTGGAGTTAAAGTTCTTCTACTCCTGGTTCTGAGATGATGTTCTTTATTTCTTTATGCTTTTTCACAAACATGTGTGAGTAGTTTTCTTAATCTAGGAGAGCAATGTAGCCCCCTATGCTTCTGTACTGATTCTAAGAATATTGGGTTTGATTAATTGATTTGCATGTTTTATGAATATGTTCTTCATCTTCTATATCTAGACTGTATAAACCTAGGTTTCTTAGCCCTAGTCTGGGGCAGAACTTAGATTCATAGCATATTTGTGATTGGTGTGACCATTATCCTTTCAGAGATATGATAAATAGGCTTTGTTTGTTGCTGCCATGATAACCATTTAGGCATACAACACTTAGAAGGTCTGTCAATGACCAATTGCAGTACCATGGCTCATGTATAGTATGATATCATTTAGATAATCCCAAGAACTTTAAAATCAATCGAAACAGTGTAGAGAGGTGAAATTGTGACCTTAGATGCCTTTAATTCTTGAGTTTTAATTCCAAAAACAATTTTGCTATCCTTGTTTATTCAGAAAATCAAATAAAAATTAGATCTTTATTTTAAAAAGAAATTATTTTTGCCAAGACATTTTATAGAACAAGAGTAGTTGGGTGTTTTGATTTAAAAACTAGAACACTAGGCTAATCCCTATGGGTTCGACCCCTTGCTTGCTGCTATTCTATTAGTGCAAACTAAAAGAATTAATTATCTTGAAGAGAGATTTTACGACATTAGCTAACTCTTTTAGAGTGGTTAAAAATCTGTCTGTCAGGGCTCCACCGTCAAGGGTTGTTGCTTAGGCTTTGACTTGATCTGGTGCGTTTGAACACTTCCTGCTTTTATGGCTTTGAATTTTACTCGCAGTGCCCTTCCGGGTTTTCACTACGCCTGCCTTACATGGATTCTGTTCTCCCTTCTGCCTTGTAGATGGCTTTGTATTTTACCTTTGATGCCCTTTCGGGTTTTCACCAAGTCTGCCTTTTGTATTGAAGGTTTACACCCTCATTTGAGTAATTGAAAAATAACTTTGATCATTCAATCAGAGAGGACTTTTCTAGGATTGTAACGAAGGCTTGAGGTTTGAGGGTTTATCAAGAAATGAATATGATAGGCTCAAACCTATTCTAGGTTAGATATGATCCATAGTTCAGGCTGAACTCTCTAGAAGCTGATTCTTTTGATTCTTTTTGATCTCTCTTTCTTTTTTTTTTTTTTTTTTTTTCTTTACGAGGGATGGACTAAATTGCCCCAGTGTAGGGCTCTATCTTTGTCATGAGACCCACGAGACTGATTTTTTTCTTGAAAACTGTCATGAGGGTTAATTTATTCCTTCCTAAACTGCCCCAGTATGGGTTTGATTAAAAATGCCCTCTTTTCCTTTCTTGGTTGTTTTCTTTTCTTCTTTTTTTCTCATCATGCCCCAAAATGCCCTTATTGAATTTTTCTCTCTGTTTTTTTTCTTTTTCTTTTTCTTTTCTATCTCACCAAAGGTTGCCCCAGTTTGACATGAGTTGTCCCAATGAGAGACTCTATAAGGCATTAACTGCTCCAACATATGTACTGAACTGCCTCTTTTAAGGGATTTGGCTTTGAAGAACTGCCCCAGTGTGAGGTGAACTATGGATCGGGTAATTTGAAAAGAAATTTCATTATAGGCTCAAAGGGTAGCAAGGGTATTATTACGAGATAGTACAAAAGATGGCCTCTCCGCACTTTAAATGATCAAATGTTTTCTCAAGTAGTTCAAAGAAGAGTTATATTCATTTTCTTGACAGAAAGAACTTTACCTAACAGTCCGGCTCCTTAATAGCGTCCCTCCCAATGGGAATGGAGTTACCTAAAATTACAATTTCCTGATCTCCGCAGTCTTCAAGTTGTCCCTTTGATCTTCCTCGAGCTCAAGCCAGTAGCTGAAATTTCCTTTGTTTCATATGCCACCGTTAGGCTTTAATACACACACCATGAAAGTGGACAAGAAAATGACAACCATTGCATGAATGTGATGTTGAAAATGGATTTTTAAAAAGCATTTATTGTAAAGGGGCCTTGGAGAAATTTTAAGAAAAACAAAAAACCTTCATGATTCACACAACAACAGGACTACATGGTATTATTCGAGCATAGGTGATCCATCATTTGAAAAGCTCAGGTGGTTTGTTCTTCTCAAAGCCTGAGCTGCTCTCTTGAATGTCATATATCTCTCGATATTATGACCAATTCCTCCAAAATGATACTCACATCGGGCTCCCGAGTCGTACCATGCTGGGTATGGAAGACTTATCTCTTTCGGTGGTATGGGAGCTACTAAACCTACCCCCAGTAGTTTGGGGTACAACTCGGCATACATCATCGGGATTGGCTCAATTTCTCTTCCTGGCTTGCCTTGATTCTAAATCATTGGTGTAATATGAGCCGTCAATTGTGGTACTTCATAGCTAGCCTTCTGATTGCCCAAACATGTATTTTCCTCTTCGGCCACATGTAATAGCTTCCTAGATTCTTCTGCCTTATCCTCACGGATCTTCCCTTGCTTAATACCACTTTCTATTCTTTCTCCCGAGGCCAGTAGGTCAGGAAAACTAATGGTCACATTCCCTACTAGCTTTTCATAATAAGTCCCTTTCATGGTATTAATGAATAATGTGGTAAGCTCCCTTTCTGTCAACGGTGGTTGGACTTCCATTGCTATCTCCCTCCAGCGCCTCGCATAGTCTTTAAAGTTTTTACTTGGCCTCTTTTCCATTTCTTCTAATGTTAGCCTATCAGGGACTAGCTTGGAAATATACTTGTATTGATCAAGAAAAGCCATTGCAAGAGCCTGCCATGTCTTGACACGACTTTTATCGAGCCGAAAGTACCATCGAAGGGATCCTCTAGTTAGACTCTCTTGAAAACAGTGTATCAAAAGTTTTTCATTCCCTGCATGAGTAGCCATCTTTGTACAATACATGATCAAATGAAATTTTGGACCTTGGGTACCATTGAACTTCTCAAATTCAGGCATCTTGAATTTTGGAGGGAAGACTATACCAGGGACCAAACACATCTTATCTGGGCTAATCAGGCCATAAGCTTTGGTCTTCTCAATTGCTTCCAGTCTCTCTTCAAGTCGCACTATCGCGGGGTATTCAATATCTTCCTTAGGTGCTGGGGACTTTGGTACCTCCACCTCATGCCCCACAATCGATGGGATACCTCGATATGCAGGAGTATAGTTGTGAACTGGTGTATGCATTTGTGTGAGAGTCGGTGGTTGCAAAGTTTCCTGGCCTTGTTGTTGGTTTGGAACCTCTTGTCCTAGGTTTCTGACTAATCCTGACATCGCTTCTATCAGATAATTCAGTTCCTCTTGCAAATCTCGGAGATTTCTGTACGCTTCTTGATGGGTCTGTTACAAACTGACTAGTCTTGCCTCTATGTTCTCTGCCATGGACCAAGATTGCTACTTGCTTCTAATTGGTTCTGATGAATCAGCAAAATGATAAGCTTCCCATTTTATTATGAATCTACATGATGTGACATGATAATGTTTTTTGTTTTTTCTTTGGGTTTTCTTTTCTTTTTCTTTTTTTGCTTTGTTTGTTGTTTTTTTTTCGGCATACATGCATGCATGGATCTACATAACATGATTTGTTGATTGATTTTTGTTGGGTTTTCTATTTTTCCGTGGTTCTTTGGGTTTTTTTTTTGATTTTTTGATTTTTTTTACATGCATGCATGCATGGATTTATATAATGTGACATGATGATGTTTTTTTTTTTTTTTTTGGGTTTTCAATTTTTCCTTGATTTTTTGGTTTTTTTTTTATTTTTTGGCATGCATACATGCATGGATCTACATGGTATGACGAAAACGCGACATGAATCCTAACTGTTGATATTACATGAATGAGAATGTAAATATGTGAAAGGCATGAATAAAGATATATCTGAGTAACCCGACATAGGCACCCATGGACTAATGAGGACTAATGTCGCCTACACCTAAATTGAATGGTGAATTCTTGAATGGACACTTAACCTTACAGTGTTGAGGTGGTCTATGTGACTGAAATAACATATGAAGAAGGGAATGAAACACAAATCTTAGGTGGACTTATGATGAATGTCACGGTTATATGTCCTAGAGTGTATGATTAATATCAAGAATAAGACATGGTTTGGAAAAATAATAATAATAATATGAAAACAAATGTATAGAACAAAGTTAGTAAAAAGACAGCACAAATGATAGTATACAAAAAAGACAGTAACAAAACAACATGATTTGATGTGAATGAACCTATCCTTCAAAAGGAAGGCTAAAATGGGCAAACAACATGTGGGTCGGTGTGCCCCTAATGGGCCATGATTTCTTACCTTATCTTATTCGTTGGTCCCCAAGCTTCCTCTCTAGAGGGCTTCGTATACCATGGGATTTACCGAAGTGGGGCCTTCAAAGGACGTGCCTTAAAAGGACCTCAAGCATGAGTGAGGAGTCCCGGATCCCTTTGCGGATAATGATCAACGCGCAGGGCACCCTAATAAACCTCGCTAACCTAGACTGTGATAAAACCTGGGTATAGGGTTTATGCATAAATGCAACGATTTAGGAAAAGTGGTAAAGCACGATTGTTAGGGCATCAAAGCACGTAAATCAAAAATATCATGCAACAGCGCAGTAAATAAATTGACTAAAGAAAGAATGAATAAATAATGAAAGAACTTAAAACAAAGAATAAACCTCGTAATCGTAATCCTACGCCTAACTCTCTATTTCCCCAACGGAGTCGCCAGCTATCATCATTGGATTTCGTCCGGGAGGAAAAGCGCTTTTGGGGTGCGATTCCCCTAACCTTCATCCGAATGATGATAAAAATATGGAGTCACCACCAACCGTTTTTGGGGTGTGGTTGGCCACCTAAAAGGAAATAATCTATGCCACTTAGGGATGGGCTCGGAAGTTGGTTACACGTGGGGAAGGACTAACACCCCCACGACGCCCTTTCGGTACCTATCTTAAGATTGAGAGGTTCCTAACTTGTTTTTAAGTGTTGTTTGAAGTTAGCTAGCCTAAGGTGAGGTTGAAGTTGCATGTAGGCTAAGGGTCTACCCTTTTTACTTTCCTAAGTCATTTGTTAAAGTGAAGTTAAATTCAATTTGTCCTAAATATCTAAAGAAAGTCTAGCAATTTGATTTTTTTTTTAATTCTAAAGGGAACTATATTGCTTCTTTTTGTTAAAATACTAAATTAAGTCTAAGTTATCTAAAGCCTCAAAGATGGTCAAAGTTGGGAGCAATGATAAATCCTATACTAAATGTTGTAATAACACCAATGAGAAAAAAAAAACAAGAAACACATTTGCTTGATTATTTGGAAAATATTTTTTTGTTGTTTTTTTTTGTTTTTGTTTTTTTGGAAAACATTTTTTGTTTTTATGTTTTTATTTGGAAAATATTTTTTGTTTTTTTGTTTCTATTTGGAAAACACATTTGTTTGTTTATTTGTTTTTTTTAGGAAAAGTTTTGTTGTTTTTATTTTTCTTTTCTTTTTTCTTTTTGAAAAAGTTTTTTTAAAAGAAAATATAAATAAAAAAAGTAAGCACAAGTGTAGTGTGTGATAATGCGCGATCCACAAAAAATTTTTAAAAAAAAGTCCACACTCTTTTTTTTTCTTTCTCTTTTTTTTCTCTCTCTTTTTGTTTTTTTACTAAGCATTAGATTTACAGTTACAAGTTGGCTTAACCACCGATAAGAACAAGGAGCACTAAAGGAACTATAACTAAACAAAATCCCTATCCTGTGTCACATTCTACTTGACTACATAGTAAACAAAACATCTAAATAGTAATAGTTAGCTCCAGGGACATGAACTTAGGCCTCCCAGCGGTAAACTCATCATATGCAACTCATCCAGCATACCCAATTGAACACACAAGGGAACCAAACAAAACAGAACAAACATGAGTAATAGAAACGAGAACTCTCGAGCGCAAAACCAACCAAACGAAAATGAAAACAATAGATTAAAAATGTTAATCACACACCACGACTGAAAGGCACAGATTACAACATTCTTCCCTGATATTATAACGTGGAGACACAGATAAATATGTCCCCAGAATCCGAAAAATACATATATTGAAAACATAGAACTCATAATTCACAAACAGAACTCAAAACACACGGAACACGGAACTCATTATGCAATTAGAGTCTTAGAAAAATATGTTCCCTTTTTATTTGCTCAAAACACAAAACCCATTACGCACAAACAGTGAAGTCATACGTTGCACTGAGTCACATTCACAGGCTTTATTATACTGAGACATACATTCATTCATCATAGAAAACGTGTTATACTTGCCCAAAAAGAACATACTAGAAAAAAACAGCATTTCAAAACCCAAAACCCAAACTCAAACTAAAAGGGAAAACGTAGTGGGAAGAACCGAGTGAACCACCACAGGGGACGGCTGCATCTTACTGATTGCAGCATTTAATGCTGTATTATTGATACCAGTATTTTATTTCCAGATTCTGTGCATTGTCGGGTGGTCTGGCGACCTTTGCAGCTCGTGATTGTCCTTTTTTAATATTTCGTTAACACTTGTGACCGACAGGTGTTGAAAAATAGTTGTCAGATGACCAGTGGATAAAAAACGTGTCTCATGACTGCACATGAAAGATTCTGCAAAATACAGCGAAACAGCGAAGGTCAACGGTCAAAGAGTCAAGTGTCTACAAGTTAAAGTGTCGACAGGGTCGAACGTCGGTGGGAAGATGGTCAATGGTCAATGAGTCGAAGGTCAAGAGTCGAAGGGCAAGGGCCGAAGGTCAAGAGTTGAAGGGCAAGGGTTGAAAGTCAAGGGTCGTAGGTCAACGGACAACGGGTCAGAGTCTCAGACTCGAAGGTCGCAGATCAGAGAGTTGTAGACTCGGAGGTTTTCCTTTGAAGGTCGCGGAGTGGAGGGTTGTAGACTCGGAGGTCTTCCTTCGAAGGTCACAAATAGGAGGGTCGTAGACTCGGAGGTCTTCCTTCAAAGGCGCAGATCGGAGGGTCGTAGGCAAGGGTCGAAGGTCGGACTCAAGGGTCGAAGGTCAATCCTCGAAGATGCGGAGGCTATGAGTCTTCGAGGCTTCGAGGCTATGAGTCTTCGAGTCTAGCTTTTTTTTTTTTTTTGAATGGTCATTTTTTTTCGGGCAGTTTTACCAGGGGCATTGACCGTCTTTTGACAAGTTTGATTTTTTCTTCCAAAAACTGTTTTGGCCATAACTCTTTCGTTTTACGTCGGATTTGAGCACGATCAAGTGCGTTAGTCTCCAAATGCCATCCTCTATCTCCTGGTGTTGGCCTTGGAGCACTTTATCGGCTTGTAGCAGAGTTTCTGAACTATGGGCTTCCCTGGGCCTGTTTAGTGTTCACAAGACATGGTAATGGGAGATAAATATACAAAATGAGTTAGTATGTCCAACCCGAAAAAAATGGTGTCCAATAGCTGCCCATCTTTGTGCATTGTTTGTTGGATGGGTTGGAGCACTTACCTTACTTACCAGCTGCACAAGAAAGAGGAGAGTAGGATGTTGTGGTAGGAAGGGATAGGTGCAAGGGAACTGCTTGCGAACTTCCCTGACATTAAAAAGAAAATGCAGGATAATGAAACCCAGAAAGCCCCGAGAAAACTGGAATCCTCATCGCCCAGGATGGAAAGAGAGTAACTAATTCCATTCTGTTCAGGAAGAAGCCAGACACACAAACCCGGACCATCCTGAGGAAAAACAGAAACGAAACAAGCTAAAACTAGTTTGTTCAGGAAGAAGCTCAAACAAAAAGAAATCCAAACCGCCCCGGGAAAACTGAAATCTTGACTGCCCAGGATGGAAAGAAAATAGCTAATTCCAATATGTTCAAGAAGAAGCTAGACACACAAATCCATACTGCCCCGAGAAAACTTAAATGAAAAGAGCTAAAACCAGTCTATTCAGGAAGAAGCTCAAACAAAAGAAATCCAGACCGCCCCGGGAAAATAGAAATCCTGACCACCCAGGATGGAAAGAAAATAGCTAATTTCAGCCTATTCAGGAAGAAGCTAAACACACAAATTCGGACCGCCCCGGGAAAACTAAAATGAAACGAGCTAAAACCAGTCTATTCAGGAAGAAGCTCAAATAAAAAGAAATCCGGACCGCCCCGGGATGGAAAAAAAGTAGTTGTATGATGATGTATGTTACTATAATGATTGTTTGATGCAGGATACATGTATGAAGGATGCCTGAATAGATAATGTAGTGATTCCTAGATGTAAACTTTGAAGTACTTGATGCTTGTGTGAATGCATGGTCATGAAATGATATATGATGCCTGCATCCTTTGTTAAGGGAGCTTAATCCGTTGGTGGTCGTTAGGTTACTTTTGGTGCAGGGGAAATGATCCAGTATCTCTTTTGAAGTTTGGCCTGCTGGGGGAAACTTGCTTGATTTTTGGAGGACATATGTCTTGGGGCAGTTATCTAGCTGAACCAAAGTTATTGAATGACATGCTGAGGAACCCTACTGGGGAATAGGCTTTTTATTTAAACACACACATGCAAAATTTTGAGACTTGAAACAAAGCTTTGATGAAAACAATTTTTGTGTTTGGAGTATGCAACGTTCTGTCACAACTTGTTGTCCTCTTCTGATAGAGGTAATAATGTTTAGGTTATCCTGGTATAGCTTTCAACTTGGGATATATTTTATTTTGAGCCCCGGTTGACTAGGTTGAATGAGAATTCTGATGGTTTGAGTCAGTGCACGATGCTAGGTTGAAGATATTGTTTGTTTGTTTCCTCATGAGGTTCAGGGACTTATCAGAGTTTCCACTTGTCAGTTGGATTATCTTTGTTCGTTGCAGTGTAGGGAGTTGATTTGAAAGTGTTGGATCAAGCCCAGAATTTGGATAATGCTGATAAAGTCCTATGTAATTTGATTTGAGATCTTTTGTGTTTTGTCTTTAATCATTGCAGAAGATATGTTATTAATCCGGAGATACACTCGTAAGAGCAAAGCTAAGGACAGGATACATAATCCTGATCCGGACGAGAGTGAGTGTCGTCAAACACTTGGTAAATAACCAAGTCCCGCATACATACGGAGTAAGGAAGTACTGATGCGGAATAAAGACCCGAGTCTTTATTCGCACAGAGTAAGGAAACCAAATGCGGAGTAAGGAATCCGGACCACTCACTCATGCGGAGTAAGGATGTGCTAGTACGGAGTAAACCATCCGATCCTTTAACCTAGCCCCTTCCAACCGTCTAAGGACTTTCGCCTAAAACATTTCACGAATAGTTCCAAGGACGGGGAGAAGCCAAGGATCTCCTGTTTCCTTTGTGAAGGCCCTCACAAGGCGTTCGAGTGCCCAAAACGCTCCAAGCTCTCAGCGATGATCAATGAAGACGAAGGAAGGAATGCGAGGGATCCACGACTTGGTTCCTTGCAGCTCCTCAATGCAATCAAGGCGAAGGTGGAGGTGCCACCATCCGGACAACAGAAGGGGTGCATGTACGTGCTCGCTAAGGCCAACAACCTTGAAACTAAGGCCTTGGTGGACACGGGTGCGACCAACAACTTCATCAAGGTGGAAGAAGCTCGTAGACTGGGGATAGTCTACAAGGAAGAGAAGGGCTGGCTGAAGGCGGTGAACTCCAGTGCCAGTCCAATCCATGGCGTGGCTCGAGGGGTCGAGCTAAGTATCGGCGAATGGAGAGGCAAGGTGAATCTCTCCATAGTGTCAATGGACGACTATCCCATGGTGCTGGGGATGGAGTTCGTTGACCAAGTGCGGGCAATTCCAATTCCAAGCACCAACACGATGTGCATCATGGACGAGGGAAAGACGTGCATGGTGAAGGTAATGAGGGAGGAAGAGCTCAAGGCGAAGTCTCTTTCGGCACTCCAACTGTCCAAAGGAGTTAGGCGACAGGAGCCAACCTTCATTGCCATGGTGAAGGAAGAATGCCAAAGTGTTGGGGAGGAGCCCTCAACTGAAGTGAAGACGGTCCTTGAAGAGTTTGGGGACGTTATGCCACCCGAACTCCCCAAACAACTTCCGCCGAAGCGGGAGGTGGACCACAGGATCGAGCTAGAGGCCGGTGTAAGGCCTACTGCTGCGGTGCCCTATCGGATGGCACCACCGGAGTTGGAGGAACTTCGGAAACAATTGAAAGACTTGTTGGAGGCCGGATTCATTCGGCCATCTAAAGCGCCATTTGGAGCACCGGTGTTGTTCCAAAAGAAGCACGATGGGTCGATGCGGCTATGCATTGACTATAGGGCGCTAAACAAGATAACGGTGAAAAACAGCTACCCCATCCCACTTATATCCAACCTCTTTGATCAACTTGGTGCTGCGAGATGGTTCTCAAAGCTAGACTTGCGGTCGGGATATTGGCAAGTGCGGATAGCCGAAGGTGATAGGGCAAAGACGGCGTGCGTCACAAGATATGGCTCTTACGAGTTCTTGGTGATGCCCTTTGGCCTCACAAACGCCCCTGCCACATTTTGTACGTTGATGAATCGGATCTTCCAACCATACTTGGATAGATTCGTCGTGGTGTACCTTGATGGCATTGTCGTCTATAGCAAAATGTTGGAGGAACACAAGGCACACTTATGGCGGGTTTTCCAAATCTTAAGGGAGAACCAACTCTTTGTAAAGAAGGAGAAATGTGACTTTGCGAAGAAGGAGGTGCCCTTCTTGGGTCACATTATTGGCGGCGGCAAGTTAAAGATGGATAACAAGAAAGTGTTAGCCATCAAGGAATGGGAGACGCCCAAGAAAGTCCCTAAGATGCATTCATTCCTTGGCTTGGTTAACTACTATAGAAGATTCATCCACGGCTATTCCCATATTGCCGTACCCTTGACGGAACTATTAAAGAAGAATAAGACTTGGGTGTGGGATAATGCTTGCCGAGAGGCATTCGAGAAGTTGAAACAAGCCGTGACAAACGGACCGGTGATGGCACTGCCGGACCATACAAAACCTTATGAAGTTCACACAGATGCTTCAGACTTTGCCATCGGTGGAGTTCTAATGCAGGAGGGACATCCTGTAGCATATGAAAGCCGGAAACTCAATGGCACCGAACGGAGGTACGCGGTGCACGAAAAGGACATGACGGTAGTTATGCATTGCCTTCGGGTATGGAGGCTTTACTTACTAGGGTTCAAGTTCGTGGTGAAGATGGACAATATTGCTACGAGTTATTTCCTAACCCAAAGGAACTTAACTCCGAAGCAAGCACGGTGGCAAGGACTCCTAGCGGAATTTGACTTTGTGCTCGAGTACAAACCGGGCACAAATAATGTGGTGGCCGATACACTAAGTCGAAACGCGGAACTTGCAGCCATTAGCCAACCAAAATTCCCCCTGGTGGACAAACTAAAGGAAGGAATGGAGCACGATCCATTAGCCAAGTCCTTGGTGGAATGCGTCAAAGCTGGGAAGACGCGGCGATTTTGGCTAAGGGACGACTTGCTCCATACTCAAGGGGAACGGGTGTACGTTCCCAAATGGGGAAGTTTGAGGAAAGACATCCTCAAAGAATGTCACGACTCGCGGTGGGCTGGCCATCCCGGAGTCGATCGTACCTTGGCGTTGGTGGAACGGAGCTACTATTGGCCTCAACTTTACGAGGACGTCCAAGTGTACGTGTGTACTTGTCTTGTGTGCCAACAAGACAAGATAGAGAATCGGCAATCGGCGGGACTGTTAGAACCATTGCCCACTCCGGAAAGACCTTGGGAAAGTGTTTCGATGGACTTCATTGTTTGTCTCCCAAGATCCGAAGGATGCGGTACGATCATTGTGGTAGACGACCGATTCTCTAAGTATGGAGTTTTCATTCCAGCTCCGAAGGACTGCACGGCAGATGACACAGCCCGACTATTCTTCAAGTACGTGGTGAAGTACTGGGGCATTCCAAAGACAATCGTGTCACGCCCCGAATTTCCAACCCGAGGAAACCGGTACGTGACTCCCCTTTTACCCACACGGAGGGCAAAGGGGTAAGGATACAAATCAAGAATTTAGCATTTTAAAACTTTCACAATACATTCAAGAAAAATAAAGTCCATCAAAGCCGTCCACAAACCAATAACAAAGTCAGTCTTTATTACAAAGTCCTCTTTTTAATCCATCCCCATTGGGGTTACATCAGTTCCCATAAAAATAACATAAACAGTAAAGTAAATAAGGTCCTCCACCTTGGTGTATCCACCTAACGCCTGTAAGTTCCTGGAAAACAAACAAACACAGTAGGAGGGGTGAGCAACCACGGCCAAGAGGGATCATGTCTCCCCAACCCATCCCATGTTCCTAGCATCTACATGCCATGTGTACAAGTGCGGTGTTGTGTTACAACAATTTCAACAAACATAATAACAACCACATCAACAATTTACAATCCTCCACCGCCACACCAGGCTAACACTTTAACCACAAGTGATTTAACCGCCTCTTCAGGCCAAGTGATTTAACCGCCTCTTCAGGCCAAGTGATTTAACCGCCTCTTCAGGCCAAGTGATTTAACCGCCTCTTCAGGCCAAGTGTTTTAACCGCCTCTTCAGGCCAAGTATCACAGTCAAGCACACAATACACATGGTCACACAAGCATACAACCAAACACTTGGTGAGCACCCGTTCACAAGCGCACAAACCCAACCATTCAGGCCATAGAGCAAACATCCAAGATACATACATACACTAAACCACAAGTCCAGTCACACGGACATATTACCAAACACTTAATGGGCATATACACACCGCTAAGTTCACACAGGCATTTCATCAAACATGTAGTAGGCATGTCGTACAGGCATTTTATCAAAACACTTTTCATGCATCACACAAACACCAGAAACACCAAAATCGCCATTGAAGGCCAACATTCATATAGGAGGTCACACCTATATGAATTTACATATAAATAATATAATATTCTGCCCTAGGACCCTAGGACAGAGGAGGATTTAGGAAGAACAGAATCCCTACCTCAAGGAAAACGCAACAACACAAAGAACGGTCCGATCCCAAGCCGAACGCCGTCCACCCACGAAGCACCGACCACCCACGCAAGACGCCCAGGCAGCAACCAGGAGCTCTCCTTCCCCCCTCTCTCTCTCTCTGCGACGGCTGGTGAAGCAACAAACCCTAAACCTAAAACAGAGGGACTCCTCCTCCTTATATAGACAACACAACATCAAAACGACGTAGTTTTGATTAAGTGAATCCCAGGATCAAAACGACGTAGTTTTGATCACACAAGTTACCACCTTTCCGCACCCATATAGGCCAAAATACTCGGAATTTCAACATGGTCCTTTGGAGAAAGTTCCGTAGAATGACAAAACCAAGGGAACCATGCAAAAATATGGCTGCACGCCAATTTGCACGTGAATTCCCAATTCACGTGCAACTCCATATGAACTCCAAATGCTCTCAAACTTCACCCCTAGCCTCCTTGCATCATTTGGAAGACAATTACACTTGCACGTGAATTGGACCCATATCACGTGCACCTCACATACATGTCCATTTGGCCTGAAACTTCTGTGGTAGATAGAGGACATCATTCTAAGCATCTTTCCTTTTGCACGTGAATTCATTGGAGTCCATTTACTAGGTCAAAATCTAGAAAAACTCTACTCCGGAGGTAAAACTGACTAACTCAAGGTACGGGTCCTTACATCCTCTCCCCCTTAAGACTTTTCGTCCTCGAAAAGAAACGACATAAGAGGAAAAACGAACACAAGCTACCCATTTGCCACACGGCGAGCCACAACACCCTAATGGGTCATACACCACACACAGCACAACGGCACATAACAGTACCACCATAATCCATAACCACAATAATGCACATAACACATGTCCACATGGCACGAATACACATCTCAAGGCACATCACAAATAAGAACACATGTCTTTAAAAGACAATACAAATACAACTAATACAAGAAAACACATCACAAGAAAACATCACTATCCATCCCTTGGCCAACAGCCACCTCCCACGCTTAAGATTGTTCGTCCTCGAACAAGTCTGGGTGCTGCTCACTGATAACGTGCATTTTATGCCGTTATTCTAGTGTTTATTTAGGATGTTTAAGAGCATGATTAGAGCCTTATTGCTTCATATATCATATATATTTGCTCTAACCCCTAAGAAGATGCTATTTGCAAATACATGCGTTTTTAAGCTGTTTTGGCAGATTTTGGACCTCACTTTTGACATAGTAGATGGCCTCAAACAATTTGCGTGCAAGAACAAAAGTTTCTTAGAATGATGTCATCTACCTACCACAGAAATTTCAGAGCATTTGGAGCTGAACGTGAATTCACCCATTTCACGTGCAAGCCTATTTTTGCCTCTCAGGCCTCTACAGGATGCAAGGAAGCTTGGGGAGAAGTTTGAGCTGAATTGGAGGTGCACGTGAATTCACCATATCACGTGCAAATTGGCGTGCAGAGATATTTTTGGACCGATCCAATCGTTTTTCTATGCTGATCATTTGTTCCTGAAGGCCCAAGTCCAAATTGTGGATGGAAGATAGAGTTTTTAATGTTTCGAGTGTTACTTATCAAAACTACGCCGTTTTGATAAGTGGGCTAGGTTACACACCTCAAGGCCCATCCAAACTCTATAAATAAGAGCTCCACGCCCCTTGCTAGCTATGCCTAACCCCCCTACACGTTTTTAGAGAGAGAGAGAGGCTCCACGACTTGGAGGTGCTCCTTGACCTAGGAGAGCAGCCGTCGCAGCCGTCGTAGCAGCCGTCGCGGATTTTGGAGCCTAGATTTGAAGCTTTGCTGTGCGCGTGATCAAGAAGAAGATGTTGAGCTTTTCTGCTATGGTTTTGCTTGTAATCATGCGTGAGTAGTCTTTTAATCTAGGGGAGCAATGTAGCCCCCTTGTTGCTTTGCTGTGTTTATGAATATTTGGGTTTGATGATTGAGTTTTGCATGTTTTATGAATCTGTTCTTAAGTTCTATCTTTGGATGTACACCTTGATATTCTTAGCCCTAGTCTGGGGCGGATTGAGATTCATAACTTATTTGTAATTGGTGTGATCATTATCCTTTTGCAAGTATGATTTATTGGCTTTGCATGTTTGTGTGTTTAGATGACCATTCTGGCATACAACTCTTAAAAGGACCTCAATGACCATTTGTTGTCCTTGGCTTATGTTTAGCATGTTTTCAATCGACAACCCTAATACCATGAACCGGAGAGATAACATAGGGAGGTGAAATTGTGACCCTAGATGCTTTTAATCCTTGAATCTTAATCGTAAAATCAGTTTACTTTCTTTGTTTATTCAGAAAACCACATAAAAATTAAATCTTTAGTTTAAAAAAGAAAACTTTTTGCCAAGACATTTTATAGAACAAGAGTATTTGGGTGATTTGATTTGAGAACTAGAGAACTAGGTTAATCCCTGTGGGTTCGACCCCTTGCTTGTCGCTATTCTTTTAGTGCAAACTTAGGGAATTTATTATTTTGAAGAGAGATTTAACGACATTAGCTAGCTCTTTTAGAGAGGCTAAAAATCTTGTCTGTCAAATTGGCGCCGTTGCCGGGGATTCAACGGTTAACTAGTTTTTAAAATCAACATTGAGTGAAATTGTTTGAATTCTGATCTTGGTGTTTTATTTTGTCTTTTATTTTCTGTTATTTTGTGTTCTTTATTTGTTTATTTTGCATTATTCGGAGCTGCTGGGTGTGTTCTTGTTGTTTTACAGGAACATACACCAAGTGTTTGAGGTATTGCTAGTTGTGTGTGCGATGAGGGGAACTTGTGTCCTTTAATCCAGAACCTGAACAGCACTCCAATGCATAGACAGTTTGGAGATGAGGAGGAGCTAACCATGGAAGAATGTTTGGAAAGGATGATCCAAGGCAACAAATATTTGTGGGAAAATCAAAGGAGAGATGAGGAGAATTCAATGATGGCAGACCAAAATGTTTATGTTCCAGGCCATGCAGCAGATCAATTTTCATATAGTGCTTGGGATTGCACTGTCTATGATCCTCCCACAAGCAGTTATTCATACCAGGAGCCTCCTTGTTATGGTGGGAGTATTAATGGAGATGGTAGAGAAGTATGGCCAACTTACACCCAACCTGAGGGTGACTACTATCCACAAGAGCCACCACCTGAGGAGTTTAATGGTTTCTTCAATGGATATTCTAAGAATAGATGGGTTGGGCAATATCAAGATGAAGCTTACTATGAAGCCCCACTCTATGGCAATTATTGTCCATATCAACAACAAGAGTGGCAGCCCCAAGTTGAAGATGAAGAAACCAGAAGAGAGGCTTTGAATGAAAGGCTAGGAAGTTTGGAGACTACCATAAAAAATGTAGAGCAATTATTGATGAGTATGGTTCAAAATGCAGATTACGGAGTCTCATCTAACTCCTTTGCTGGTGACACAGAGATAGAGACTGAAGAGAATTGCAAAGCCATCACTCCAACTTCCATGTATCAATCTTTGACATCTGCCTCACAAGAATGGGAGTTTTCTGCTAATAATGATTCTGAAGATGAAGCTCGCATTCTAGCTAGTCAAACCATTAATGATGCTATATACCAAGAAGTGGATACAAGGGCAATGGTTCATTATGATGAGGTTGTCCCTCCACCACAATTTAATAGCCCATGTGATGTATCCACTTCAACTCTTCCCATGGTTGAAGCTTATGAGGACAATTTTTCCATCCAAGAAGAAGAGGAAGACTTGAATTGTTCTGGGGTGTTAGAAGAACATGAGAAACCAATAAATGACAACCCAAGGATGCAACAACAAATCTTGGATGATGATGCTATAATTCTCATATCTGAAGGCACATCAAACCAAGGTATTCTTTATGAAGACAAGCTACATGAGCCCACCACTACTATGTTTGCTTTGGAATCATCTTCCCTTATACAAGAGAAGGAAGTGCTTGACAAGGGAGGTAACCATGCGTGCATCATGACTACTCCAATTGTGGAGTATGCTGAATTTGTTTTACCACCTCGATGAAATGAGAGGAAGGAGAACCATAAGTTTGTGGAGGTGTCTCCCTATCAACAATTGAATCAGGAGTTCAAGTGGCTCCCACGCGGTTCATTCATCCGATTGCTATGGTCTATGAGATCGCCGAGGTTTACAATGCAAGGATGAAAGCCTTTCATACATTGGTTGAGTTTAGTATGACAAGGTCTAGCTACAGACCTTAAATAAAGCGCTTGTTGGGAGGCAACCCAATGTTTATTGTTATGTTTTATTTTATGTTATTTTCTTTTATTTATTTTATTCAATAAATTTGTTTGCCACTAACCATTGTGCAGGAGACTTTGCTTCTTTCTTAACTAACCATTTGTAGGATGAGCAAATTATTGGGTCAATTCACTTGTGGGATCTTTGCTTGCTACTACATGATGGCTATTCTGCAAGGGAAGGAAACTTGGGAAGTGCGCGGCGAGACGTCGGTTGACTTTGTGGCTTAGGTGCGACGAATGGTGGCCAATGTCATCTACTATTATAGTGTGCCAAACCAGGGGGTAAGTGTTTTTCCTACTCCCTATTTTATGCCATGAGGACATAGCATATTTTAAGTGTGGTGTATGGGGAGTGACTTGAGCCACTTGTTTGTCCTTTATATTGTGTGATTGCATGTCTTGTTTTCGTTTAAGTGTTTTTGTTGTCCTTTATTTTTATTTTGCATGATTGTTTGAGTTGTTTGCTTGAATGATTTGCTTGTGGAGGCATGGATATTAAGTATGCAATTTTGGCTTAAAATTTTAATTTTTATGCCACATTAGTATCATGTTGTGATAAGGGTATTAAAGTAGTTAAAATGTGCTTTGGAATTGGTTTAATCATGTCTTTATCTTTTGAATGATATCACCATGTTTTTGGAGCTGAGTTTTGAATATTAGCTGAGCATGAAATGCTATGATAGACCTAAGTAACCCTTAAAGTTGAGTGAAAAAGAAATGAAAAATGAGAACCGACTTCTTTTAGCCTTTGAGTGCCATTTAAAGGGTATGGGTAATAGTTTAATTGCTACTCTTCTTGCATTCAACATTGGTTATTTAATGGTAGGAGTCAAGTAAGCATGTGATTACTTGTTAGTGCTCGGTGTTTGGTGTTTAGTTAGGATGCAAGACCTCTAAGTCACTGTGACTGTCTTTGCATTCTTTTCTTTATTGTGTGATATTATTGGAAGAGGTTGTGATGCACATTGTGGAAAAAGCCCATCACATTTTGAAAAGGGGTATGCATTAGAAAAATTCAGTCTTATTTATGTGTTATGTGAGTAAAAAAAAGAGTGAATAATCCATCAAGGGAGAGCATAAAATGCAACCTTGTAAGGTTATTACTAAAAAAAAAAAAAAAAAAAAAAAAAAAAAGATTCAGAATAAAAGCCACAATGGCCTGATGTTTGTGTGATTGTTTAGATTTGTAGCCACATTGGCTTAATTGTGTTTTGTTTTAAGAATGTTGAGCTCAATTCTTTGGCTCATGGTTTTGTTTTATCAGTTATTAGAATAGAGTGTGAGTTTATTGAGTTTAGACTAGAGTGTGAGTTCAAATAAAGTAGAATAGAGAGTGTGTTTTCTTTGATGAGCACAATAGGGAACTCTCATGATTGCTTGGCAAGTGCTTAATCAATAGCTGATGGCGAGTGTAGAGATAGAGTTTTCCATCCATTGTTCATTGTTAGGTATTGGGCTTGAGAATTATTATATTTGAGTGAGGCTGCTTATCCTTGGTAAGAACTTAAAGGGAAACTAGGTGCTATTTTATCATGGATTGCTTGCTCATATCTGAAATTTAAGTGGAGATATTGCATGGTTGTTGGACTAGGGATATGGACATGAATGAACTGAGTTATGACTCATTTTGATGCCTTAAATTCCCATTTCATCATGATAGAGTTGCATGCTTAGGAAACCATGATTCTCCTTGATTGTTATTTTATTTTTCTTCCGTTTGACTGCGTGTTTATTTTATTTTTGCATGCTTGTATGTTTTTGCTTGAGGACAAGCAATGGTTCAAGTGTGGTGTATTTGATAACGTGCATTTTATGCCGTTATTCTAGTGTTTATTTAGGATGTTTAAGAGCATGATTAGAGCCTTATTGCTTCATATATCATATATATTTGCTCTAACCCCTAAGAAGATGCTATTTGCAAATACATGCGTTTTTAAGCTGTTTTGGCAGATTTTGGACCTCACTTTTGACATAGTAGATGGCCTCAAACAATTTGCGTGCAATAACAAAAGTTTCTTAGAATGATGTCATCTACCTACCACAGAAATTTCAGAGCATTTGGAGCTGAACGTGAATTCACCCATTTCACGTGCAAGCCTATTTTTGCCTCTCAGGCCTCTACAGGATGCAAGGAAGCTTGGGGAGAAGTTTGAGCTGAATTGGAGGTGCACGTGAATTCACCATATCACGTGCAAATTGGCGTGCAGAGATATTTTTGGACCGATCCAATCGTTTTTCTATGCTGATCATTTGTTCCTGAAGGCCCAAGTCCAAATTGTGGATGGAAGATAGAGTTTTTAATGTTTCGAGTGTTACTTATCAAAACTACGCCGTTTTGATAAGTGGGCTAGGTTACACACCTCAAGGCCCATCCAAACTCTATAAATAAGAGCTCCATGCCCCTTGCTAGCTATGCCTAACCCCCCTACACGTTTTTAGAGAGAGAGAGAGGCTCCACGACTTGGAGGTGCTCCTTGACCTAGGATCGCAGCCGTCGCAGCAGCCGTCGCGGATTTTGGAGCCTAGATTTGAAGCTTTGCTGTGCGCGTGATCAAGAAGAAGATGTTGAGCTTTTCTGCTATGGTTTTGCTTGTAATCATGCGTGAGTAGTCTTTTAATCTAGGGGAGCAATGTAGCCCCCTTGTTGCTTGCTTGTGTTTATGAATATTTGGGTTTGATGATTGAGTTTTGCATGTTTTATGAATCTGTTCTTAAGTTCTATCTTTGGATGTACACCTTGATATTCTTAGCCCTAGTCTGGGGCGGATTGAGATTCATAACTTATTTGTAATTGGTGTGATCATTATCCTTTTGCAAGTATGATTTATTGGCTTTGCATGTTTGTGTGTTTAGATGACCATTCTGGCATACAACTCTTAAAAGGACCTCAATGACCATTTGTTGTCCTTGGCTTATGTTTAGCATGTTTTCAATCAGACAACCCTAATACCATGAACCAGTAGAGATAACATAGGGAGGTGAAATTGTGACCCTAGATGCTTTTAATCCTTGAATCTTAATCGTAAAATCAGTTTACTTTCTTTGTTTATTCAGAAAACCACATAAAAATTAAATCTTTAGTTTAAAAAAGAAAACTTTTTGCCAAGACATTTTATAGAACAAGAGTATTTGGGTGATTTGATTTGAGAACTAGAGAACTAGGTTAATCCCTGTGGGTTCGACCCCTTGCTTGCTGCTATTCTTTTAGTGCAAACTTAGGGAATTTATTATTTTGAAGAGAGATTTAACGACATTAGCTAGCTCTTTTAGAGAGGCTAAAAATCTTGTCTGTCACTCACGCATCACGGACTCACGTTCCCATGTCTCCTCCTCAATGCCACGGTGCTGCCACAGCACGCGAACCAAAGGAATAGCACGACCACGCAAAAGCTTTTCCCGTCGATCTAGGATACGGATAGGGGCCTCAATGACGGACATGTCATCCTCGATGTCCAACGTCCCCCAATCAATCACATGAGTGGGGTCAGGGTGATACTTCCGCAACTGGGACACGTGAAACACGTTGTGCACTCGACTCAGCCCGCGGTGGTAACGCTAACCGGTAGGCCACAGGCCCTACACGATCCGAGAATCTCAAAAGGACCAATAAACCGCGGAGATAGCTTGGAACCTCGCCCAAACCGTCGATGTCCACGACGTGGAGAGACACGAAGGAACACATGATCACCAACAGAAAACTCCAAAGGTCGCCGTCGCTGATCCGCATAAGATTTTCGCCGACTCGAGCCGCCAACAAACGCCGACGAATCAACTTGACCTTCTCGGTAGCCTCTTGAACCAACTGCGGTCCCAAGAGAGCTGTCTCCCCCACCTCGGTCCAACACAAAGGGGATCGACACGGCCGTCCATACAACGCCTCAAAAGGAGCCATCCCAATGGATGCCTGATAACTGTTGTTGTAGGCAAACTCCACCAAAGGAAGGTGAGTTGCCCACGAACCCCCAAAATCTAGCACGCAAGCCCTCAACATGTCCTCCATGGTCTGATTCGTCCGCTCAGTCTGACCGTCAGTCTCAGGGTGAAAGGCTGTACTCAGGTGAAGCTTGGTCCCCATAGCCTCCTACAAACCTGCCCAAAAACGGGAAGTGAACCTCGAATCCCGGTCTGAGACAACCGATGAGGGTACGCCATGCAGTCTCACAATCTCGTTCATGTACAGCTGACTCAAGGTCCCAATAGAGTCCCGCTCGCGAACAGCCAGGAAATGGGCCGACTTTGTGAGTCGATCCACAATCACCCAAATCATATCCTTCCTCCCAGTGGTGGGTGGAAGACCAGTCACAAAATCCATCGCTATATGGTCCCACTTCCACTCCGCTATGGGCAAGGGCTGTAACATGCCCGCCGGCCGCTGATGCTCAGCCTTCACCTGCTGACACGTGAGGCACCGCGAAACAAAGGCAGCCACATCGCGTTTCATCCCAGGCCACCAAAAATGTACCCGAAGCGCATGGTACATCTTCGTACCCCCTGGATGCACAGCAACTCTAGACTGGTGAAACTCCCTCATCACCTCATCCCTGAGGGAAGAAGCTACTACCAACCGCCCCCCGAAATGACAACTCATGCTCAGGACCCTCTCGTCCAGTCCCCAAGATAGCTCCCCGGCCTCAATACGGGCACGGAGAACCTCGCACTCAATGTCACCCAGCTGTTCCTCCCGAACGCGCCGGTACAACTCAGGCACTACCACCAAAGGACTCAGGGACCGTCCCACCATCACGAACAACAAGCTGCACCGCAACATCGCCAATTGCTCCATCGGCTTCCACTCCCTCACGGCCACCTCAGCTTTCCCTTTTCCGCTCAATGCATCAGCCACAACATTACCCTTGCCCGGGGTATAGGCAAGAGTAAAGTCAAAGGTCCGCAAATACTCCACCCATCTCCTTTGCCTCAAATTCAAGTCCTTCGAGTAAAGATGTCTGAAGGCTCTTGTGATCCGAGAACACTACAAACTTTTCCCCCCAAGAGGTAGTGCTGCCAACTCTTCAGGGCGAAGATGACAGCAGCTAACTCAAGGTCATGAGTAGGATAATTCTGCTCATGAGGCTTCAGCTGCCTTGACCCATAAGCTACCACACCGTGCTCCCGCATAAGCACACACCCCAAACCAACCCTGGACGCATCACAATACACCTCATACGGAATATCCTCCCTAGGCAACCTCAACACAAGGTGCGGTGGTCAAACGGGTTTTGAGAGTCTCAAACGCCCGCCGACACTTGTTAGTCCAATCAAACTTCACGCCCTTCCGAGTCAACGCCGTCATAGGAGCCGCCAAACGGGAGAACCCCTCTACAAAACGACGATAGTACCCCGCCAAACCAAGAAAACTACGGATCTCAAAAACGTTGGTTGGTCTCGCCCACGATGCCACGGCCTCAATCTTGGCGGGTCCACCCTGACTCCCTCACCGACACCACATGGCCAAGAAAGTGAACCTCCTGCAGCCAAAACTCACACTTGCTAAACTTAGCAAACAGTGCTGGTCCCTCAAGGTTTGCAACATCTGTTGCCAAGTGCTCCACATGCTCCTTCTCGGTCTTGGAATACACCAAGATATCATCGATAAACACCACCACGAACGAGTCTAAGTATGGGGCAAAGACTTGGTTCATCAAATGCATGAACACTCTGGCGCATTAGTGAGCCCGAAAGGCATCACTACCCACTCATAATGCCCATACCGCACCGAAAAGCCGTCTTAGGGATGTCCTCCTCCCTAACCCTGAGCTGGTGATACCCCGACCGTAAATCTATCTTGGAAAACCACTGGGCCCCACTCAATTGGTCAAACAGGTCATCTATCCGAGGCAACGGGTACTTGTTCTTCACGATCACCGAATTCGACTTCCTGTAGTCGATGTAGAGACGAAGCGTGCCATCAGCCTTCTTAGCAAAGAGCACCGGAGCACCCCAAGGTGAGGTACTTGGTCTGATATACCCTTGGTCCCCCAACTCCTCGATTTGCCTCTGCAGCTCCCTCAGCTCGGCTGGTCCCATACGATACGCTACATGGGAAATCGGACCCGTCCCCGGTACCAACTCAATGGTGAACTCCACACTCCTCTCAGGTGGCAAACTCCTCAACTGCTCAGGAAAAACATCCTGAAATTGGTCCACAACAGTGGGCCACACCCTCCTTTCCACCTTACCCTCCTCAGCAAAGGTCAGGGTCGCTAACCTGTGGGTAATGGCACCCCACTGGTCCAACACCTGGCCCGGCCCGACTCGCCTCACAATCCCACTCCCCCCTGCAGGGTGCAAGAGGTCCCTGCAGGTGTCACGAAGGTCACACGCCGCCGATAACAATCTATCTTGGCCTGGAAAGCCATAAGCCAATCCATACCTAAGATCAGGTCAAACGTTCTCAAAGGCATCACATGCAAGTCAAAACTCAGCTCCACCTCGCCTATGGTTAACACACAGTCACGACACACTCGCCGTACCTCAATCATGCCTCCTACCTGGAGACTCCACAACTAGGGGCCTCGCGGCCTCCACACAAGCTAACCCCAAGCCATCTATTACAAGCTCAAGAACAAACGAACATGATGCACCCGTATCGAAAAGAACAGAAGCTAAGGTACGGGAGATCAAGAGGGTACCTCTAACCACCGATGGTCCTGCTCCACCCTCGGGTGGTGGGGGGTGGTAGCTCGGCCTCCTCCTGGTATGTCGCCTCCAGCGCAAACACCCTCCCTTGGCCCGTGCCACCTGGTCGGCTCACTCACCTGGACGCTTCCCGCTAAGGTTGCCTCCGGCCTCGGTCTGCTTGCCGCTCCGGCCTCCCCTGGGGTCGGGTCCGACTAGATCCTGCCTGGCTGGGCCCGCCACCGACGAGCCGGTCTCTCACTGGTGCACGGAAGCTAGCATCACTCCTCACGCCGGATGTCGCACCCCCTGTTCCCCTGTTGCCACTCCTGCAAACCCGGCGCAAATGACCCTCTCGTCCACGGTTGTTGCATCGCCGGTCCTTCTTGGGGCACTCCCCTTTGAAGTGACCCTGCTCTCCACAAGCAGTGGCATCCGCTCGGTAGACTCCCGGATGGACCACCCTGTCTTCCGCCGCCAAAGGTGAACCTCCCGGGGGTTCGCAGATGTCCGACCCCGATCGCGAAAAGAACCGCTATCCCTCTCCTCCGTCTTGAGCCTCTTGGACCCTGCATCTCGATCAGGCCCACTCTGCAATCGGCGCCCCTGATGGGCCTGCCTCCCATCATCCAGTTCTCTCTCGGCCTATACGGGCCGTCTCCACGGCCTCAGGATAGGTCCTCAAGCGTAGAATCGCCACCCTCTCCCTAAGGGCTGGCCTGAGACCCAAGGTGAACTTATGGGCCTTCAGGTCCTCCCTTACCACAGTCTCAGGGGCAAACCTACTCAATCTCCGGAACTCCCGCTCATACTCAGGTACCGTCTTGGATCCCGGCTTCAAGCTGCCAAATTCTTCCCTCTTCTGCCATCTCACTGATTCCGGGAAGAACTCATCTTGGAAGAGTTGCAAGAACTCCTCCCAAAACATGAGTTGCACTGCACGGCTCCCCGCAACACTCGTCCACCACTCCAAAGCGTCCCCCTCCAGCTGCCGAATTGCCAGTCGCACCTTATCCTCCTCCCGGGGCAGGAGAAAGGAGAACACATGCTCAATCTGCCTCAACCACTGCTCAGCTACCACAGGATCTTCCCCCCCCCCCTTAAATCGCAAAGGTTGTTCCTTTCGGAACCGTGTCACCACGTCATCCTCTGCACGGGTCGGTACACCACCCTGCGAACTCTCACGCTCACGAGGCAGCTCTCCTACTGGTGGTGGTGGTGGTGGCACCACCTGCTGTGCTGCCATCTCACGGCGCACCTCCTCCCGAACATCCTGCCGGAGTCCCTCCCGTAGCTCTCGTACCTCCAGCCGGATGCCTTCTTATAGCTGTGCCAGTAACAATGCATGCCCTCCAACGGATGGTCCCGCACCCGGACCCTCATGGGCAGATGACCCATCGCCCATCGCCCCGGACGCACGTGTCACTCTCCTCGGTGGCATTCTTACTACATGAAGTAAGATGCACAAACGTCAGAACGCGTTTGACTACTAACAAGTTGACTACCTCTACCCCATTATCAAGTCAAGCCGTACACGGCATTACACACATTTTAACCATTGCATCAATCAATATTGCACACAGCACAGTCCACATTGTAGTCATACCCAAGGCATTCCAAGAATATTCAGAGTTGCACAGTTCACACATAATCATGTTATGCACATCCTTCACACATGACAACAAATGCAACTAGTGCCCTAATGCCAATGCATGCAAATCCTACCACAAGACTGGACTACCCTAAGTACACCTTGGAGGCTCAAAGAGGACCATGTTGATCAGGCATGTCCCTCCAGGCTCCTCCAAAGGACTCAAGATAACCAAGTCCGCCCACTACCCTAGGCCAACTAGACCATGCTCTGATACCATATTGTCACGCCCCGAATTTCCAACCCGAGGAAACCGGTACGTGACTCCCCTTTTACCCACACGAAGGGCAAAGGGGTAAGGATACAAATCAAGAATTTAGCATTTTAAAACTTTCACAATACATTCAAGAAAAATAAAGTCCATCAAAGCCGTCCACAAACCAATAACAAAGTCAGTCTTTATTACAAAGTCCTCTTTTTAATCCATCCCCATTGGGGTTACATCAGTTCCCATAAAAATAACATAAACAGTAAAGCAAATAAGGTCCTCCACCTTGGTGTATCCACCTAACGCCTGTAAGTTCTTGGAAAACAAACAAACACAGTAGGAGGGGTGAGCAACCACAGCTCAGTAGGGATCATGTCTCCCCAACCCATCCCATGTTCCTAACATCTACATGCCATGTGTACAAGTGCAGTGTTGTGTTACAACAATTTCAACAAACATAATAACAACCACATCAACAATTTACAATCCTCCACTGCCACACAGGCTAACACTTTAACCACAAGTGATTTAACCGCCTCTTCAGGCCAAGTGATTTAACCGCCTCTTCAGGCCAAGTGATTTAACCGCCTCTTCAGGCCAAGTGTTTTAACCGCCTCTTCAGGCCAAGTATCACAGTCAAGCACACAATACACATGGTCACACAAGCATACAACCAAACACTTGGTGAGCACCCGTTCACAAGCGCACAAACCCAACCATTCAGGCCATAGAGCAAACATCCAGCATACATACATACACTAAACCACAAGTCCAGTCACACAGACATATTACCAAACACTTAATGGGCATATACACACCGCTAAGTTCACACAGGCATTTCATCAAACATGTAGTAGGCATGTCGTACAGGCATTTTATCAAAACACTTTTCATGCATCACACAAACACCAGAAACACCAAAATCGCCATTGAAGGCCAACATTCATATAGGAGGTCACACCTATATGAATTTACATATAAATAATATAATATTCTGCCCTAGGACCCTAGGACAGAGGAGGATTTAGGAAGAACAGAATCCCTACCTCAAGGAAAACGCAACAACACAGCAACGGTCTGATCCCAAGCCGAACGCCGTCCACCCACGAAGCACCGACCACCCACGCAAGACGCCCGGCAGCAACCAGGAGCTCTCCTTCCCTCTCTCTCTCTCTCTCTGCGACGGCTGGTGAAGCAACAAACCCTAAACCTAAAACAGAGGGACTCCTCCTCCTTATATAGACAACACAACATCAAAACGACGTAGTTTTGATTAAGTGAATCCCAGGATCAAAACGACGTAGTTTTGATCACACAAGTTACCACCTTTCCGCACCCATATAGGCCAAAATACTCAGAATTTCAACATGGTCCTTTGGAGAAAGTTCCTTAGAATGACAAAACCAAGGGAACCATGCAAAAATATGGTTGCACGCCAATTTGCACGTGAATTCCCAATTCACGTGCAACTCCATATGAACTCCAAATGCTCTCAAACTTCACCCCTAGCCTCCTTGCATCATTTGGAAGACAATTACACTTGCACGTGAATTGGACCCATATCACGTGCACCTCACATACATGTCCATTTGGCCTGAAACTTCTGTGGTAGATAGAGGACATCATTCTAAGCATCTTTCCTTTTGCACGTGAATTCATTGGAGTCCATTTACTAGGTCAAAATCTAGAAAAATTCTACTCCGGAGGTAAAACTGACTAACTCAAGGTACGGGTCCTTACAAATCGTGAGCGATCGGGACTCACGATTTACTGGGCGGTTTTGGACCGAGCTGTTCTGGATAATGGGTTCGAACTTAAACTTTTCAACAAGTTTCCACCCACAAACAGACGGCCAAAAGGAGTGTGTCAATGGCTTACTGGAGCTATACCTGAGGCACTATGTGAGTGCCAATCAAAGAGATTGGGCCAAGTTGCTGGACATAGCCCAATTCTCATATAACTTGCAAAAGAGCGAGTCCACGAACGAGAGTCCGTTCGAACTCGCAACTGGGCAGCAACCATTGACGCCCACTTCCATCACTCGGGGGTACACTGGAAAAAGCCCCGCGACGTTCAAGTTTGCAAAAGGATGGCATGAACAGACGGATCTGGCCAGGGCATACTTGCACAATGCGGTGAAAAAGATGAAGAAGTGGGCGGATCAACAAAGGAGGCCCTTGGAATTTCAGGAAGGAGACATGGTGATGCTCAAACTCCTTCCACGCCAAACCAAAGCACTTAGAAAATTGCATAAGGGTTTGGTGCGCCAATATAAGGGGCCTTTCAAAGTACTTAAAAGAGTTGGGAAGGTCTCATACAAATTGGACCTCCCGACTAGCTTACAAAGGCATCCGGTGTTCCACGTTAGTTTGCTCAAGCCTTACCACGAAGACTTGGAAGATACGAGCGGACAATGGGCGGTGCGGACACCAACAGCATCAACGGGCAAGACCTACGATAAACAGATAGAGAAAATCCACTCTCGTAGAGTCATGCCAAGAAGGGGCGTAGATCCAAGCCAGGTGGAGTACTACGTCCAATGGAAGAACAGGCCGGTTGAAGAGGCAAGCTGGGAGAAGGAAGAGGATCTGGGGCAATTCTCCAAAGAGATTGAAGAGTACCGGGAAGAAACCGAACGCTACATCCAGCAGTTCGACGAGTTCGAGGAAGCCGAAGACGCAATGAGGACGCTGCGAAATCGGGTGGGGGAGAATGTCACGGACCGAGGCTTATCCTAGCATACTTAGACCATTTTGGGGTATTTCCGCTTTGTAAAGTGTTGTACTTAGCTTATAGAGTAAGTTGTAGAGATTTTAGATTTCGATCATATATGATGTCTCCTGGCGACATAACCAGAAAAGTGTTAACATCTATATGTAGGGGAGTGATGTTGTAAAGCTTTCAAGCATTCAATACAATCATTTGTTGCCTTCGTTTAATCGATCTTCCGCTAAGCGCTTCCCTACACAATTGCTTTACAACGGATCGATGGGTTCCGATCCAAATGCGACGAGTTAGGCTGACCTAGCGTTCCTTCGTACGGGTGGGAACTAGGTGCCGCACGGGTTAAGCTGCTATAAAGGCTGACCCCGTGATAGTAAGGAAGTACTAATGCGGAATAAGGACCCGAGTCTTTATTCGCACGGAGTAAGGAAACCAGATGCGGAGTAAGGAATCCGGACCACTCACTTATGCGGAGTAAGGATGTGCTAGTACGGAGTAAGCCATCCGATCCTTTAAACTCGCACGGAGTAAGAAACTCATGCGGAGTAAGGATGTGCTAGTATGGAGTAAGCCATCCGATCCTTTAAACTCGCACAGAGTAAGAAACTCATGCGGAGTAAGGAAGCGCTGATACGGAATAAGCACTCCGACCTTCTCATTCACATGGAGTAAGGAAGCGCTGACACGGACTAAGGATTCCAGTACCAACTAGATACGGAGTAAGCAACCACTGACACGGAGTAAGGTTCCGAGCTTCATTAGCAATGGAGTAAGGAAAATTACACCGGACCAAGAAGATGCTACTTCAACTTACCGCATTTAAAGTTATCAGCTCGTGGTGTCCCGATGTAAGACAAACTCGTTGAGAACCTGAAGAATCTTACACGTGGATCACCCGGATATGTGGACACAACTTTAATTATACTTGGGAACTCACAAAGACACTTATACTCTTCAAACCCAAGATCTTGATCTCCACAAACCACAGCAGTCAAGGCAGAGAGATTACCGAGGAATAGTTAGTGCTGAACGCATTCCGGAACTACAAGTTCCAAGGTTGTCTCTTAGGAATGTTTGTATAAATATTCATACTTTTACATTTGAAAAGGGTGTGTGAGTGAGCCTGAATCAACCCTGTGTATGCACAAGAGTTCAAAGACATAATATAGGCTAGTGTATGAATCCTTTTGTAAACAAAGTGTAAAAGAGTCTTGCTTCTATTTTGTTGTATTTATCTTTTGATAATAAAACAAAATACTTCCACTATCTGGTTATCTTCCGCAGTGATTCTATCACTTAACTAGATAGGTGTTGTGTCATAAGAGAATCAAAAGAGTTTCGATAAGAGCCTATTCACCCCCCTCTAGGCTCCAAGGGACCATCAGAAAGGATTTGTTGGGGTTGGTATTAGGGTGCCTGAGTGTGTCAGCATGAGGCTCGATGTTGGCTGCTCTCGGGCCTTGAGTGCTTGACATTCCTTTTGTGGCTTTTCACGTTTGCTTTTAGTGCCCTTTTCGAGTTTTCACTAAGCCTGTCTTGTTTTTTGCTTGTTGTTCCTTCTACTTATAGGTGGCCTTGTATTTTACCCTTGATGCCCTTGCGAGTTATCATCAAGTCCGCCTTGCATCCTTGATCTCTATAACGTTGTTCCGAATTCCGCATATGAGAAATAACTTTGATCATTTAATCTAAGAGGACTTTCTTAGGACTGTAACATAGGCTGGGCTACTGGGTTTATCAAGAAAGGGATATAATAGGCTCAAACCAATTTTAGGCTGGTTATGATCCATAGTTCAAACAGGACTCTCCTTTTTCTGTTTGTCAAAAATTTGCCCCAGTGTGGGACATTATTGTTGCTCAAATGATTTCTTTTACCACTGTCCCCAATGTTAGGGGATTTCACAAAAGTGTCCCAATTTGTGATATTCAAAATATTTCTTTTTTCTTTCATTCTCTTTTTTTTTTTTTTGCTTTTACTCACTAATTGCCCCATGTGTGGAATCTTGACATTCAAAACTGGCCCCATTGTAGGGTGAATTATGGATCAGGTTATATATACAAGGAGAATTTTAGTCGGGCTCAAAAAGGGCTAGTAAGGGTATTATCACGAGATTTTTTTTATCGTTTGTCCTCGTCTATGTCTATCTGTCTGCGTCTGTCTGGGTCTATTGGTGGTTTGGCTCGACCCAATAGGGGGTTGTTGGGGTTCTGGTTGCATGGTTGGAGTTGGATTTGGTGGAAAATGATAAGGAGCTCCCCCTTGTGGTTGATATGCTAAGTATGGAGGTGTCGACACTGCATAGGCTATCATTGGGAGTGGCCCTGCATAGGATCCAGGTGTGGGATACAAACTGGGATATATCCCAAAGTTGCCTTGATGCATAGGAGTGCTTGATACATCTGGTTCTTTCTTTTTCCCCATCTGTCATCACCAGATTCCAACCAGAAGGGATACCACTTTTGGGGTGCGGTTCCCCCGACCTTTATCCAAATGGTGATGAAAAATACAGAGTCGCCACCAACCGTTTGTGGGGTGCAATTGGTCACCTAAAAGGAAATTATATATGCCGCTTGGGAATGAGCTCGGGAGTTGATTACACGTGAAGGACTAACACCCAACAACGCCCTTTCATTACCTATCTTAAGATTTAGAGATTTTGAACTTCTTTTAATTGCTTTCTTAAATTTAACTAATCTAGAGCTGATGTTAAATTTGCAAATGGCCAAAAAGTCAACTTTTTTTTTTTTGAGTTATTTGTTGAAGTAAAATTAAATTCAATTTGTCTTAAGCATCTAAAAAGGTGGTCTTAGCAATTTCATTTCTTTGTTTTTTGTTTTTTTGTTTTTTTTTTTGTTTTTTTTTTTGAAGTTGAATAGAATATCCAATTAATCCTATTGTTTTGTCAATGTCTGAGTTATCAAAATAGTCTAGGGAAAAGTAAACGATTTTATTTCTAAGTTTAAATGCTAATATGTTTCTTTTTTAACTAAATGTGCACAATGATACTAGGGTAAAAGCTGATAAGAAATGAGGAAGCAAAAGGAATAGCCCATGCGTCATAAAAAAAACAAGTGCTTGTAAATCCTAAGTGTTACAAAATTCAAGTATTTTGAAAATCACAAGTGTTTCAAGAACTAAAAGGCAAATGTTTAAAAATCCCAAAAGTTTTTTTTTTAAAAAAATAGATTCTTTTTGTTTTTTGTTTTTTGTTTTTTGAGAAATTTTGTTTTGTTTTGTTTTTTGTTTTTGTTTGTTTGTTTATTTTTTTTCTTTAAAACACATTTTTTGATTAAAAGAAAGAAAGACTATTCTAAAAAGGTTTTTTTGTTTTTTTGTCTTTGTTTGTTTTTTTTTTATTTTTTTAAGAAAGCACGTTATTTGACTTAGAACACTTTTATTATTTTTGGAAAACTTTTTTTATTTTTATATATAAATAAATAAAAGAATTATAAATAAATAAAGTAAACACAAATGTGTTGTGCATGATCGTGACATTCACAAAAATAAAAAAACTCACTCCTTTTTTTTTTCACTCTTTTTCTCTCTTTTTTCTTTCTTTTGTTTTCACTATGGTTTGAATTACATATTACAATAGCTGACATGCCTAAAGCTAACAAATTTTCTGCAAGCCCAGAACTAACAAAATTTCCTATGACTTGCTAAAAATAAATGGAATTAACATTACCAATACCAAATCTATAACACCCCACTTCACAAAATAGAAAAAAACCAAAACGTCATGGTGTCAGGACGTGTACTTAGGCCATCATCGACAACGAAAATCATCCAACCAGATTGCCCAACAGACGTAACTAGATAAGCATCAGAGACAGAGAGCAGACCCAGCAAAAAAAACAAAAGAAATAAATGAAGGTGGAAGCAACTAAGCACACCGAAATAAACAAAAAAAAAAAACATGCCAAGAAACCATCAAAACTAGAAACGGATTTTTCTTCTTTTCTTTTTTGGTTTGTTTGTTTGTTTGTTATTTTTTTTAGAAATGAACTAGAACAAAAACAAGCAGACATAGCAAGCTAACCACAGCCTTTTTTGTTACTGTTTTAAAAACCAGATTTACTCAAAGGAAAACCGGACAAACCAAAACTAAACATGAACAAAGGTTTTTTTAAAATATTCAAGCATAAAGGAAACGGATCATGGACATAAGACCAAATTATATTTTTTTTAGCTCACATCAGGGCAGTTTTAAGCTAACAGACCATGGGCGTTGTACTAACTCCGAAGAACAAAAGAATAAATTACAATAGAGTAAAGACAACACATATAGAGGACAACAGAGTGTTATACAAACAACGTGATCAGCAGTGAACAACAAACACCCTGACTAGCCTAAAACTCAAACTAAGATGCCACGACCAGCACTCACAACATAAAAAATTACTATCAAAGAACAAGCATCAAAAGGCAGACAGGGGGGAGAGAAACCAACCACTCAAGAGAGAAAATTCCTCGTTTTTTGATGTGAAAATTCCTTCTTATATATGGCCTGCACGTTTTGGCTTTGAACCCCGGCAATTGTTGTGATGTCCTGAGTTCCAAGCCTTCCTTTACTCACCCTCTTCAGTTTCTTGAAACCCTGTGGAGGCTGTGGGAACGATAACAACGATGGAAATAAAAACGATTCGGCATTCTCTGGTTCAGATGAGGATGGATGGTGTACCTCGGCCGTCGGTAGAGTGAGTTCCGACCAAAGGGAAAGTTTTTGTTGGAGTTAAACGGAGATAAAGATGGGAAGAAAGGAGAGGATGAGATAACGGATGGGCTGTGCTCTGCAATGGCCAGCGGAGGGAACTCCGGGCAAGGGGAGCGAGGGCTCTCTTGGGTTTGACGGAGGAGGAGGAAGAAGAGGGGTACTTTTGTTTGAATTTTCGTTGGATAAGGGAGAGCCCGTGCGCGAGATCCGATTTGGGGATCCTTAAATAGGAGAGATTGTAGGGTTTTGGGAGTGACTCGGGGGGGCGAGGGGGAGGTTCAGCGTGGTGGTCCGGCGCAGCTCAGGTGGGGCGATTTGGCTCGGATCGGCATGGGCGTGGTAGGGGCAACAGGCATGGCCCATCGAGGTGGCCCTCTGGCGCTGTGGCCGGGTGTGGGGTGGTGGTCTGGCATGGTGGTCCGGCGTGGCATGGGGTGGTGGAGAAGACGACGCAGGGTGCGTGGGAGAGAGAAGGGAAGAAGACGAACGGGCTGGTGGAAGAGGATAAGCGCGATGCGTTTGTGTGGCTGTTATATTTTGTTTTTTTCGTTGTTTTATTTTTGTTAATTTTGTGTATTAGATTTTGTTTTTGTTTTTTGGTTTTTATTTTATTTATTTCCATCCAATGGAAAGTCGACACCTAGCCTGGAGTGGGCGGGAAAAGAGAAGCAAAAAGCATAAAATTATCGTTTTTGGGTTTTTAACTGATGTCTTTTGGTTTTTAGGATCGGCAAGGCTAACCGAATTTCAAAACACCTCGAAAAAATTATTTTTGGACTTGGGGCGTCATAACGAGCGACCTTGTGTCAATTATATTTGAAAACGATCTCGTTTTTACGGAAAGCCTGTACTGCGATTATTTATTACCGAAAAATGATTTCATTTTTTATTTTTATTAAAAAAGGCCTCGAGAGAGAATATATACAATATATATGTCAAAATTCTCAGAACGACTAGTAGGATGCGAATATAAGGTTCATGACCTGATCCGAAGTGCCGTTTGAAAAGTCAATTACCGTTTTGACCCTCGATGGTGGCCTAAGTGTTGTTTTCACCATATCTTCTTCGTTTGACCTTGGAATCGAGCATGGTCGAAGGCGTCGATCCTTGAATTTAATTTTCTATCGCCTAGTACTGGCTCTTTGGCATTTGGAGGCCTTTGAAAATAATGTCTTGAAATCGGGCATTTGCGGCTCAATGGTCACGACTCTATCATTCAGCAGAATTTCAACAGATCGAGGTGACATGGAGGAAAATTGAATTTGATAAAATGTGTCCAACCCGAACAAAATAGGGTCCAACAACTGCCCCTCTTTGTATATCGTTTGTGTTCAAACAGTGCACAAAGATAAGACAGACTTGTTTTGGACGGGTTAGACCACTTACCTGGCTTACCTGTGGCCAAGGGATGGTTCTGCTAGGAATCGGAGTACTTGCTGGAACTTGGGATTTTCTGGAATAAAAGCCTAGATGCTTAGTGGATTGGGAATTAAAAGAGACATGAGGTAATAGTGAATGAAAAACCTAAAGGGTTTATTTGGGTTTGAAAAGACATAAAATTAAAAGCCTAGAGCTAACATAAACTAAAAAAGTCTAGAACTTGAGAGAATTCGCAGAAGCAGGAGGATTACTTGCCTACGATGCGCTATAGAGAATAGAGGATTACTGCCTACGATGCAAAGATACTGAAAATTAAAAGCCTAAAGCTGATAGAAATGTAAAAGGCTAGAACTTGAAAAACTTCACAAAGGCAGGAGGATTACTTGCCTACGATGCGCTGCAGAGAACAGAGGATTACCGCCTACGATGCAAAGATACTGAAAATTAAAAGCCTAGAGCTAATAGAAATGTAAAAGGCTAAAGCTTGAGAAACTTCACAGAGGCAGGAGGATTACTTGCCTATAATACCTTTCAGAGGTCGGAGGATTACCGCCTACGATGAAAAGATACTAGAAATTAAAAGCCTAGAGCTGACAGGAAAGTACAAGGCTAGAACCTAAGAGACTTCGTAGAGGCAAGAGGATTACTTGCCTACAATGCGTTGCAGAGGCCGGAGGATTACCGCCTACGATGCAAAGATACTAAAAATTAAAACCCTAGAGTTGACAGGAATGTAAAAGGCTAAAACCTGAGAGACTTTATAGAGGCAGGAAGATTACTTGCCTACAATGTGTTGCAGAGGTTGGAGGATTACCGCCTACAATGCAAAGATACTGGAAATTAAAAGCCTAGAGCTGACAGAAAAGTAAAAGGTTAGAACCTAAGAGACTTCACAGAGGCAGGAGGATTACTTGCCTACAATGCGTTACAGAGCCGAGAGGATTACCGCCTATGATGCAAAGATACTAAAAATTAAAAGCCTAGAGCCGACAGGAATATAAAAGGCTAGAACCTGAGAGACTTGTTGAAAACAACAATTGGTATTTAATGGAGATGCTTTGGGGGATTGGTGAGCTTGAGAGACCTTAGTTGGCTAATGACTTCTAATGTTTGAGGCTTTTGAGAACGACTCACAAAGCCTGCACAAGAGAAATGCACATGATGCATGTATGAATAAATGCAGAATGCATGAAATTCTTTTCTTAACTTAGTGGTGAGCTTAACCCGCTGGGTATTCACTGCTGTTGGTGATGGACTTCACCTTGTTGGGGAAATATCACAATGCTGTTGGGAAGTTGTTTTGCTGGGGATCATTCCAGTCATGTTGGGGAACTCTGTTTCTTCTTTAGCTGAGGAGTTTGTTTGACTTAGCGTCACTGAGTTGAAGAACTTAACTTGAGCAGTTTGTTTTGAATGACAGAGCACCTTTGCTGAGTAATATAATGAGAGATCCTACTAGGGATAAACGTTTTATGTACAAAAGATGTTTTTTCTTTTTTTTTTTTTCAAAACAAGTTTTCAAAGATGATTTTGTTTTAAAAATAATTTTCAAAACGTGGTTATGAAATACATTCATAACTTGTCATCCTCTCTTGGTAGTGGTACGCGCCTCTAGGGGCATAATCCATGAAGTTGATTGAACTTGACTAGCTTGGACTAGATAATGGCTCTTGATGGCTTGAGGGTTGATTTGCAAAATTTGGAAGTATTTGTGTTGAATGGTTTTGGGGCTAGAGGTATTGGTACTCTGTGGTTTTGAAGGTTTCTGAGACTGGATTTCATGGTCTCGGAGTTTGGGGTTTTAATCTTCGACGGCTCTGAGGGTTTTCCTGTTTATGGGTTGGGGATCTTGGTATTTGCTGGCTTTAAGGGTTATCCTGAGGTTAGGAGTATTGGCGCTCCATGATTTGGTCCTCGAGGTTGAGATTGGATAATGGCCTTAAAGCTCATGGTTTGGAAAGGTATACTTCATGGTTTTAAGGTTTTTGAGATTGAGGGTTTTGCAGTTTTGGGATTTTACCCTTGGATTGGACATGTTAGTATGCAATGGTTTTGGGCTTTACCTTGAGAGGTTACCACCGGAAGCTTTGCCTTGATCTTGTGGCTCAAAGGAATCTCTAGAAATTGTTGTTTAGAGCTTTGCATTGATCTGGACTTTTCTTGCTTTCATGGCTTTGGGTTCCACTGTCAAAGGTTGTTGCTTAGGCTTCGACTTAATCTAGTGCACTTGAACACTTGCTGCTTTCTTGGCTTTGCATTTTACTCGCAGTGCCCTTTCGGGTTTTCACTACGCCCGCCTTGGATTATGTTGTCCCTTCTGCCTTGTAAATGGCTTTGTATTTTACTCTTGATGCCCTTTAAGGTTTTCACCAAGTTCGCCTTTTGTATCGAAAGTGTTCGCTCTCATTTGAGTACTTGAAAAATAACTTCGATCATTCAATCAGAGAGGACTTTTCTAGGACTGTAACGAAGGCTTGAGGTTTAAGGGTTTATCAAGAAAGGGATATAATAGGCTCAAACCTATTCTAGGTTGGATATGATCCATAGTTCAGATTGAACTCTCTAGAAGCTAATTCTTTTGCCTCTCTTTTTGATCTCTCCTTCTTTTTTCTTCTTGTGCGAGGGATGGACTAGATTGCCCCAATGTAAGGTTCTATCCTTATCAGAAGACTCATAAGACTGATTTTTTCCTTGAAAACTGCCACAAGGGTTGATTTATTCCTTCCTAAACTATCTCAGTATGGGGGTCTAATTTAAAATGCTTTTTTTTTCTTGGTTGTTTTCTTTTCTTCTTCTTTTTTCTTTCCATCATGCCCCAGAATGTCATTATTGAATTTTTCCCTCTCTTTTCTTTTTTTCTTTCTCTTTTTTTTCTCTCACCAAAGGTTGCCCCAGTTTGACATGAGCTACCCCAATGAGTGACTATATAAGGCACTAACTACCCCAACATATGTATGGAATTGCTTCTCTTAAGGGATTTTGCTTTGAAGAATTGCCCCAATGTGGGGTGAACTATGGATCGGGTAATTTGAAAGGAAATTTCATTATAGACTCAAAGGGGGTAGCAAGGGTATTGTTACGAGGTAGCACAAAAGATGGCCTCTCCTCACTTTAAATGATCAAATGTTTTCTCAAGTAGTTCAAAGAAGAGTTATATTTATTTTCTTGACAGAATGAACTTTACCTAACAATCAATTGAGCTCCTTGATAGCGTCCCTCCCTATGGGAATGGAGTTCCCCAAAATTGTTTTTCTTGAACTTCTCGATCTCCTGTGTCGAGTTCTTAGAACGATAGGCTGCTTAGACCTTTCTCAGGCTTAAGTTATCAATTTAATCTCCCTTGCTTCATATGCCCCTGTTAGGCCTTACACGTACCATAAGAGTGGACAAGTTATCGACAACTATTGCATATACATGTTATGAAATGATAAAAACCATTAAAAAATATTTATTATCAAAGAGGAGGTGCCTAACATGTTTTCAAAGCATAAGATAAGAAGTTTCCATGATTTACAAATCAAAGTTTTCACCAAAAAGGGAAATTATTAAAAACCGCGAGTCTCCATGATATTACTCGAGCATTAGCGATCCATCCTCCAGAAAACTTAACTGGTTTGCCCTCCTTCGAGGGTATGGGAGTTACCAAACCTACTCCCAGTCACTTGTAGTACCACTCCATGCACATCATCGAGACCAATAGACCTTGGCTTTGAAGAGTTACTTTGGGCCTTCGTTGAGAAGTTCAACCACTGAGTATTCCTCATGAACTAAACTTTCCTCTTAAATGAAATACAACCTTCAATATTATGCCCTATTGCCCCAGCATGATATTCACATTGGTCATTTGGATTGTACCACTCAGGATAAGGTTGCTTGACCGGGTCCAAAGGAGTTGAAGCTATCATGTGGGCTTGCAGCAGCTCTTTGTATAACTCCGAGTAAGTCATGGGGATAAGGTCAACTTCTGGTTGCTTGATCTTTTTATTCCTTTTTTCTGTTGGACCATGAATGTTCTCTGAGGGGATGCCTCCGTATTTTGTTGTTGTTGGTCCTGATCCTTGCCATGCACGCGGGTGAGTCGGTTGGGGCATATGTATCAAAGAAGTGACACTCAAGTGGCTATGAGGTAAAGGTGATGGTATTGGCATGATGTGAGGGTTTTGAAAGGGAACCAGTCCATGGGGTTGTTTTACTCCTTGTGCTAATCCAGTAGTTCTTCTCTCAACTGATTCTATCACGCCCCCGAACTCTAAGAAACTCGGAACCAAGAACGTGACTTCCCCATTCCCGCACCCGAAGGGTCAAAGGGTTGGTGACTAGCACTAATACGGACTACACAGTGGGTGCTGTCCGAAATATACATGTACATTCATACAACAAGGGTATTCATGTACATTCCAACATGCTATGGAGCTAAGGAAAAATAATAATAATTTATTAATGATATAATCATGCTAAAAATCCAATACAACTTTCACGGACCCTCGTTCGGATGTTCAAATAATAAAACCAATTATGTTATACAAAATCCAAAAATGTTATACAAAATGTGAAATGAATAGCAATCAACTTCGGACCATCCTCTAGTGAATGAGTCGATGCCTGAAACACGTCAACAAAGTAGGGGTGAGCACATGTGCCCGGTAGGTGATCTCCATCTCCTCACCATCCTATAACATGAGATCCTAAATCTACATGATTAGTGTATGCCTATGCTAGTATAGTGTCCTATTCTATCACAATAAGCTCACATTCCATCACAAATATAACATCACACCCATTGCATTTCATCCATCAAAGGTTCGCACCGGCAATCCAACCATCCACAGGATCCCCGCTACCAACTCCAAGAATCCTAGTCACTACCAGATAGCCATATGTGGGACCTGCGGTGTCCCTAACGACAACCTGTCACATATGTGTCACGGGGTCAGATTTCCTGTGCCTCTCAACCCACTGCGGCACTTAGCTTCTCTATCCACGGTCCGCTAAGTTTAGCCTTTGAGGGTTGAAGCGCATGTAGACTGGTTTCGCCCTGCCACTGGGCTCATCAGGAGAACGGCTCCAGTTCCCGACCAGTTTGTGTAAGGATGGCCAAATCCCTTCTTCAACGTCAAGTCCTCGACTAGCGGCGTGCTCCCCGCATTCAACCGGGTCGGCACGTCTGAATTCCAAAGGGGTTCCATCCGTTCTCCTCCACGAACTGCCTGGAACCTTCTCGCTGCGCACCATCTACGCTTCAGCCAACCCCTCTCCTTTACGTAGCACGAATCCATTCCTGAATCGTGCCACTAAGAAACGTCCCGCCAGCACCACGCTGCTCGGGTCGTGACATTCTCCTCCACCCAATCCTTGCAACGTCCTCGTTGCGCTTGTCGACATCGCTTCCCCGCAGGCGATGGCATCGTTACCTCGACGCCCTCCCACTCGCCCAATGTCAACAGGTTGGACATCGCTTCCCCGCAGGTTGCAACACCTTTACCAAGATGCTCGCCCCACTCGCCCAATGTCCAAAGGATAGGAGGCTTCCAAGATCGCTCCGACGCGCTCCTTCGTACTCCCTTGCCCAACTCTATATCACACTCTAGGATACTCCAACTCTATGGACGCGAGACGTGCAAGACACTATCGGTCGACTCACCTCTGTGAGCTCCCACCTTGGGATCACGCTACTCGCGAGAGTGCTCGGCGAGTCTTCAGGATACGGGCCGGTTCGGCTTTGATACCACTTGTCACGGGGTCAGATTTCCTGCGCCTCTCAACCCACTGCGGCACTTAGCTTCTCTATCCACGGTCCGCTAAGTTTAGCCTTTGAGGGTTGAAGCGCATGTAGACTGGTTTCGCCCTGCCACTGGGCTCATCAGGAGAACGGCTCCAGTTCCCGACCGGTTGTGTAAGGATGGCCAAATCCCTTCTTCAACGTCAAGTCCTCGACTAGCGGCGTGCTCCCCGCATTCAACCGGGTCGGCACGTCTGAATTCCAAAGGGGTTCCATCCGTTCTCCTCCACGAACTGCCTGGAACCTTCTCGCTGCGCACCATCTACGCTTCAGCCAACCCCTCTCCTTTACGTAGCACGAATCCATTCCTGAATCGTGCCACTAAGAAACGTCCCGCCAGCACCACGCTGCTCGGGTCGTGACATTCTCCTCCACCCAATCCTCGCAACGTCCTCGTTGCGCTTGTCGACATCGCTTCCCCGCAGGCGATGGCATCGTTACCTCGACGCCCTCCCACTCGCCCAATGTCAACAGGTTGGACATCGCTTCCCCGCAGGTTGTAACACCTTTACCAAGATGCTCGCCCCACTCGCCCAATGTCCAAAGGATAGGAGGCTTCCAAGATCGCTCCGACGTGCTCCTTCGTACTCCCTTGCCCAACTCTATATCACACTCTAGGATACTCCAACTCTATGGACGCGAGACGTGCAAGACACTATCGGTCAACTCACCTCTGTGAGCTCCCACCTTGGGATCACGCTACTCGCGAGAGTGCTCAGCGAGTCTTCAGGATACGGGCCGGTTCGGCTTTGATACCACTTGTCACGGGGTCAGATTTCCTGCGCCTCTCAACCCACTGCGGCACTTAGCTTCTCTATCCACGGTCCGCTAAGTTTAGCCTTTGAGGGTTGAAGCGCATGTAGACTGGTTTCGCCCTGCCACTGGGCTCATCAGGAGAACGGCTCCAGTTCCCGACCAGTTTGTATAAGGATGGCCAAATCCCTTCTTCAAGGTCAAGTCCTCGACTAGCGGCGTGCTCCCCGCATTCAACCGGGTCGGCACGTCTGAACTCCGAAGGGGTTCCATCCGTTCTCCTCCACGAACTGCCTGGAACCTTCTCGCTGCGCACCATCTACGCTTCAGCCAACCCCTCTCCTTTACGTAGCACGAATCCATTCCTGAATCGTGCCACTAAGAAACGTCCCGCCAGCACCACGCTGCTCGGGTCGTGACATATGGGACCTGGGTTAACCAGCCACATAGGAGACCTGCTGCCTCTTACCAACCCTATGTGGGACCCACGGTTAACCCAAACAGCTCCACCACCAATTTCACACATAAAATCAATAACAGTAAATTCCAAATAATCAATATTTAATACCACAACATTACCAGCCATTTAAAATCACCACACCAAATAGTATCATGCCACAACCATTCATAATGTCAAACTATCATTATTAAGCCAACGATATTTATAATGTCAAATTATCAATATTAGGCTACAAACAATATTTATAATTTCAAACTATCAATATTAAGGCACCACGTTATTTATAATGCGAAATTATCAATATTAAGCCACAAACAATATTACAATGTCAACCTAACAATATTAAGCCAAAAGTGGTTGTAATGAGAAGCAATAAAATTAACAATAAATTATTTACCCTTCACCTCTCCCAATAATCAATTTGCTGCCCCACAACTCTGATGTTATACTATAAATTATTGATACTGCACGTGGCTACAACATTTTATAGTTGGTTTAACTCCCACGGGTTTTATATTGTACTAATATTATTAGCATACACCTCGCATACATCTCGTAATAATATATTGTTGGAGCATAATAATATTTGTTTTATTATATTGGTCAATATATACCACAAGTCCCCACAGGTCATGGCTGCTACCACATGCGGTCGTGACCACCCCCTTTAACGCCCAGTCCCAGCCACGACCACAAAACACGGGGTCGTGGTGACTGCACAAACAATGCTCCCGGTTCGGTGAGAACTGTTGTACTAATCAGTTGTAAAACATATTCCATGGATCGCAAAAATTCAACACGCATTACAATACGCCCAACAACAAGATAATCGAATAATAGCAAGATGATCATGCAGTCATGTATATAACCTACACGTTTCCTGACCATCTATGTTTCATGCAATAGGATAATGTAAGATCAATAACCACCTACCTAAATTTAATCTCGAGAGATCGGTAGAACACGACTACTTCAAACCCACTTGCTCCTTCCTCACCAGGCTCTACGCACACACTACGAATGTAGGATTTTTGCCTTAAGTTCCACTTCTATTTATATTCTCTCTAATATTAAATTTAATAATGACACTAAGTAATAATAATAATAATAATAATAACCACAATAATTTTATGAATAATCGTAATAATAATAATAATAACCTTAATAATTCTAACAATAATTATTATTATGACAATAATAACAATAATAATAATAATAGACTCAAAATATTAAAATGTCTTCGTGGAACTCCAGACTCCAAACTAAGCCCACTTACAGCCAAAACGCTTACGTCGACAATCACATCGTCTTTTAAATGTTATCATCCTCAATGATAAATCAACTTACAAGGTCACTCAAATACGAGTCCTTACATCCTCCTCACCTTAAAACTTTTTGTCCTCGAAAAGACAACTGATTCAAATATCACAACTATCACCATAAGATGTCATAGACCTCGATATCCAACAAAGTTCACACCCACGCAAATACAATCATTGCCACCTATCAATAACCCACAAGCGGCGAGGGTAAGCGTATGTTGTTTTATGTGCTCAAATACATAAAACAATGTATAATTATAAAACAACATACAACAAACAAAATAGTATAAAAGATATACTCACATAACATGATATCGGGATAATCTTTACAGATTCTACCTTGGTGAGCCCTTTAACCAATTCCATTAGCTTTTGGAGTTGACACTTCAGTCCCCGCAAATCCGCATACATTGCTATTTGAGCTTGCTCCACCCTAGCCAATCAGTTGTATAGATCTTCAGTCATGTGTTTGAACTTTTGATAATAATCTGGTTCAATAAGAGTGTTAAGCTCCCCCTTTTATTTAATATGAAATTTGTCAATGGGATGCATGACATGTATGCATGAATGCTTAGGATGCGTGGCTCTGATGAATGTCATGAAATGCATGCTCTTTTGAAAAGTTTATTTTATTTGAAAATGGAATCTCAATAGTGAACACTTTTACAAAGAGCAATCTTGAAACACTGAATCATCCAAGAGGCCAACTTCAAGCAGTGACTAAACCCTTCTCTTGAATGCATTACAGTCCTTCATTGAATGCCCAATAACACCGGCATGGAACTCACAGCTCTTTGCAGGATCATACCATTTAGCATAGGGTGGTTGTGGCACAGGAATGGATTTTGGTACCAGCAAACCAGCTCCTACAAGCTTTGGAAATAACTTTCCATAATCTAGTGGCAGCGGCTCAAAAGGTGCTGCTTTGGATGCCTTTCTCCTAGGTCTCTTGTGCTTTAGGGTAGATGATTTGGCTCGCCACGCAGCTTGCCCTTGGTATAGTGAGTAGTCACTTCTGTTATTCTACCCGTCTTGATTCCTAGCTCAATCCTTTCTCCTGAGGCCACTAGATCATTAAAGTTGTTAGTAACATTCCCTACCATTTTCTCATAGTAAACTCCTCGAAGGGTATTGAGGAAAATGGTGGTGAGTTCTTTCTCAGTTAATGGCGGTTAGACCTCCATTGCAACCTCTATCCAGCGCCTAGCATAATCTTTGAAGCTTTCAGTTGACTTCTGTTCGAGTTCCTGTAATGTCAGCCTATCAGGAGCCAATTCTGTAATATGCTTGTATTGGTTCAGGAAAGCAGTTGCTAAATCTTGCCATGTATTGATGTGACTTTTCTAACATTGAAAATACCATTGAAGTGGTCCTCCAGTTAGACTCTCTTGGAAACAGTGTATTAACAGTTTGTCATTCCCTGCATGAGCAGCCATCTTCGTACAATACATGGTCAAATGAAATTTTGGACCTTGAGTACCATTGAACTTCTCAAACTGGGGCATCTCGAATTTTGGAGGTAAGACTATACCGGGAGCCAAGCACAATTCATCTAGTCCAATCAAGTCATAAGCCTAAGTCTTCTCAACTGCTTTCAATCTTTTCTCAAGTTCCGCTATTGCAGGCAATTCAATATCTTTTTTAGATGTGGGGGACATCAATACTATCATCACCTGGTGTCGTCCGGGCTCGTGACTGGCTTGAGATTGCTCCTTTGGATGAAAATTTGGTCATTGAGCCATCATTGTCATAACTCGTACAAAACCAAAAAGAGAGATAGAAGAAGTAGAGTCGCCACCAAACAAAAAAATAAAGGTGTGTTTGGCCACCTAGGAGGGTCTATGGTTTCCAGAGAATAGGTTCAGGAGTCGGTTACGTGTGGGGAAGGAAGAAAAGCTCTTGCACCCCCACAACGCCCAAAATTGGTACCTAGTCTTTGTCTATGGGTGCTTGCTTATTTTGATTTCCCTTTTTCCTTTTATCTCATTGTAAAAAACTATGGTTGGTTTATTTTAAAAAATGAATGTTATTCTTTTGTTTTATCAAGGAAAACAGAAAGAAAACCCGTGGCATGAAGAGCACAGCATGGAGCTCGGACTCACTACCATAGTCGATGTTGGCCAGGTGGTGAAGATGTAAGCAATAGGACTTAATCTCATAGCCACAAAAGCCTGGGTTTGTTTAAAAAGAATTTGGGTTTTTCTCTTAAAAAACGAAAGAGTAGGGTCTGTGTCGTGAAGAGCATACTGTGAAGCTCGGATTCACTACCAATCTCAATGTTGGCCAAGTGGCGAGGATATGAGCATGAAAGCTCAATCCTACGGCCACCGGGCCTTTGAAAACGTTTTGTGTATTTTGAATAAAAGGTGAGACTGGTATAGCTAGGATGAGGAATGTAAGAGAGGAGGGGAATAAAACCTGGAAACTAAGGTTGATGTTCCTGCTAGCTTTACTCCTCTCCGAATGCTTGAGGAATGCGGGGACTAGACTCCAGCCAGGGTGGTGGGAGACGTTTTTTTCAGCTCCTACCAATGATGTCTACCGAATTCTTGAATTTCTTCCAAATTCTTTTTGCTATCCGTTAGTCTCTGGAACCAGCCTCTCCCTGTTTTGATGGAGTAAACGACTATTTATAGAGGTCTTAGAGGGGACAGACGGCTCTTTGGGAACTTGGAGAATTAAATGGTGTGATTTTTGGAGTTCCCATGTGTTGACAACAAGTTTCAAGAACGACAGGTGCTTTTACAAGGTTGAAACGAGTCCCCAGACATTAAATACATTTTTTGAGCCTTTTTAAATCAATTCCAGGAGTTATAGCATTCGCTTTACTGTGCACTTAAAGGGAAACAAAATGGCGTCGTTTGGAATTTTCAGCCGAAGGTTGCAAGAGCCCAGTGTCGCGAGTTGGGAGCTGCCTCGTAGGGTCGAAGACTGCAGTTGCCTAGCAGGGTCGAAGGGTCGTAGCCGCGTCGAAGGGTCGAAGGTCGAAGGCGCATCGAAGAGTCGTAGCCGCGTCGAAGGGTCGAAGGTCGAAGCCGCGTTGACGGGTCGTAGCCGCGTCGAAGGGTCGAAGGTCGAAGCCGCATCGAAGAGTCGTAGCCGCGTTGAAGGGTCGAAGGGTCGAAGCCGCATCGACGGGTCGTAGCTGTGTCGAAGGGTTGAAGGGTCGAAGCTGCGTCGACTGGTCGTAGCCGTCGAAGGGTGGAGACTGCACTTCGAGGCTTCGAGGCTTTGAGGAAAAGCTGCGCTTCGAGGCTTCGAGGCAAGGCTTCGCTACGAGGCTTCGAGGCAAGGCTACGCTACGAGGCTAGGCTGACTGCGAGGCTTCAACTGCGAGTGTTGCGAGTCTGCGAGGCTGAGCTAGACTACGGGGCTTCGAGGCTGGGTTGCGTTACGAGGGTAAGCGAGCTATGAAGCTTCAACTATGAGGCTTCGAGGTTGACTGCTATGAGTCTTCGAGGCTGGGGGTGCTACGGGTCTGCAAGCTTCGCGTCTGTGAGTGTTGCGGGTCTGCGAGCTTCGAGGCTGGGTGCTTCGAGGCATGCTGAGCTACGAGGCTTCGATTATGAGGCTTTGAGGCTGGGTGCTTCGAGGCTGGGGGTGCTGCGGGTCTGCGAGCTTCACGTCTGTGAGTGCTGCGAGTCTGCGAGCTTCGAGTCTGCGAGCTTCAAGGCTGGGTGCTTCGAGGCATGCTGAGCTACGAGGCTTCGACTATGAGGCTTCGAGGCTGGGTGCTTCGAGGCTAGGGGTGTTGCAGGTCTGCGAGCTTCGCGTCTGTGAGTGTTGCGGGTCTGCGAGCTTCGAGGCATGCTGAGCTACGAGGCTTCGACTATGAGGCTTTGAGGCTGGGTGCTTCGAGGCATGCTGAGCTACGAGGCTTCTGGCTTTGGGCAGCGACCATGAATTTGCCTGAACAACTTCTAGGAGATTTCGCAATCATATTTTCGGTCAGTTTGACCGAGGGCGTTGGCCGTCTTTCCGCAAACTTGACTTTCATGCCCAAAACTATTTTAGTCATAACTTCTTCGTTTTAAATCAGATTTGGGCATGGTCAAGTGCATTGATTTCCAAATTTCATCCTCTATTATTTGGTGTTGACCTTGGGACATTTTGAGATCCCTCGGAAATGACTCTTATTTTTGGATTTCTTTGGTTGTGATCTGGTCCGATCAAAATGGGGTCCAACAGATACATCTGCCTTATGCCCCACAGTCAGTGACATAAAATGGACTTGATTTGGGATATATACCTCAATGTGCGGGAGTAGGGTCATGAATTGGTGTCTGCATTTGTGTGAGAATCGGTGGTTGTAATGCTTCCTGGCCTTGTTGTTGATTTGGGACTCCTTGTCCTAGGTTTCTAACTAATCTCAACATCATTTCTGTCAGACGGTCCATTTGCCCTTGCAAATCCCAAAGATTTTTACACGCTTCTTGTTGGTTCTGTTCCAAGTTGACCAGTCTTGCCTCTGTATTCTCTGTCATGGACCAAGATTGCTGCTTGCTTCTAATTGGTTCTAATGAATCAGCAAAATGATAAGCTCCCCATCTTAATTTTTATTTGACTTCTTTTTTTTATTTGACCCTTTTTTTATAAATGTATGCATGAATGACATGATTAATGATTTTTTTTTCGCTTTGTTGTTTTTTTTCTTGCTTTATTTCTTTGTTTCTTTGGTTTTTTGGCTTTTTTTTAGATTTTCTTTTCTTTCCTTGAGTTTTTGGTTTTTTTAATATTTTTTGGAATGCATGCATGATGTGACTATGACACGATTTATTGATGGTTTTTCTATTTTTCCTTGCCTTTTTGATTTTTTTGGTCTTTTTTTTGGTTTTTTGTTTTCTTTTTTGTTTTAATTTTTTTTAAAAAATTTGTTGGCATGCATGCATGGATCTATATGATGTGACGGAAACATGACATGAGTCCTAAGTGTTGATATTGTTGGCATGCATGCATGCATGAGTCCTATGATATGACGGAAACATGACATGAGTCCTATGAATGGAAATATAAATATATGAAAAACATGAATGAAGATGTATATGAGTAACCTGACTTGGGCACCCATGGACTAATGAGGACTAATGTCACCTACACCTAAATTGAATGGTGAATTCTTGAATAACCCTACAGTGTTGAGGTGGTTTATATGACTGAAAGAATACATGAGGAAGGGAATGAAACACAAATCTTAGGTGGACTTATGATGAATGTCAAGGTTATGTGTCTTAGAGTATATGATTAATGAAAGAACGAGACATGGTAACAAAAACAAAAACAAAAACAAAGTTAGTGGAAACAATGTATAAGACAAAAGTTAGTAAAAAATTAGCACAAATATTTACTTGATAGTATAAAAAAAGACAGTAACAAAACAATGTGGATGAACCTATCCTTCAAAAGAGGCTAAAATGGGCAAACAACATGTGGGTCAATATGCCCCTAATGGGCCATGATTTCTCACCCTATCTTATTCATTGGTCCCCAAATTTCCTCTCTAGAGGGCTCCATACACCATGGGATTTACCGGAGGGGGGCCTTAAAAGAACGTGCCTTAAAAGGACCTCAACCCTGAGTGAGGAGTCCAGGATCCCTTTGCGGATAATGATCAACACGTGAGGCACCCTCATAAACCTCGCTAACCTAAACAGTGATAAAAACTCGGGTATAGGATTTATGCATGAATCCAACGATTAGGAAAAGCAATAAAGCACAACTATCATGGCATTAAAGCGTGTAAGTCAAAACTATCATGCAACGGCGATTAAACAAGATATATAAGCCGATTAAATAAAGAATAAAAGAATAAAAACAATATAAAATAAAGAACAAACCTCCTAATCCTAATCCTAGCTCTCTAAGTGTCCCCAGCAAAGTCGCCAACTATCATCACCCGATTCCGTCCGAGAGAGAAACCGTTTTTGGGGTGTAGTACCTTTATCCAAATGGTGATGAAAAATACGGAGTCGCCACCAACCATTTTTGGGGTGCAATTGGTCACCTAAAAGGAAATTATATATGCCGCTTGAGGATAAGCTCGTGAGTTGATTACGCGTGAAGAAAGACTAACACCCCCCACAATGCCCTTTCGGTACCTATCGTAAGATTTGGAGGTTTCGAACTTCTTTTAATTGCTTTCTTAAATTTAACTAATCTAGAGGTGATGTTAAATTTGCAAATGGCCTAAAAGTCTACTTTTTTTTTTTAGTTGTTTGTTGAAGTAAAATTAAATTCAATTTGTCCTAAGCATCTAAAAGGGAGTCTTAGCAATTTCATTTTTTGTTTTTGTTTTTGTTTTTTTGAAGTTGAATAGAACATCTAATTAATCCTATTGTTTTGTCAATGTCTAAGTTATCAAAAAAGTCTAGGGAAAAGTAAACGATTTTATTTCTAAGTTTAAATGCTAATATGTTTTTTTTAACTAAATGTGCACAATGATGCTAGGATAAAAGCTGATAAGAAACGATGAAGCAAAAGGAATAGCCCATGCGTCATAAAAAACAAGTGCTTGTAAATCCTAAGTGTTACAAAATTCATGTATTTTGAAAATCACAAGTGTTTCAAGAACTAAAAGGCAAATGTTTAAAAATCTTTTTTAAAAGAAAATAGATTCTTTTTGTTTTTTTGTTTTTTTTTTTTGAGAAATTTTGTTTTGTTTCGTTTTTTTGTTTGTTTGTTTGTTTGTTTTTTCCTCAAAACACATTTTGTGATTAAAAGAAAGAAAGACTATTCTAAAAAAGTTTTTTTGTTTTAGTCTTTGTTTGTTTGTTTTTTTGTTTTTTTTTTATTTTTTTAAGAAAGCACGATATTTGACTTAGAACACTTTTATTATTTTTGGAAAACTTTTTTTATTTTTATATATAAATAAATAAATAAATTATAAATAAATAGAGTAAACACAAATGTGCTGTGCGTGATCGTGACATTCACCAAAATAAAAAACTCACTCTTTTTTTTTTCACTCTTTTTTCTCTTTTTTTTCTTTCTTTTGTTTTCACTATGGTTTGAATTACATATTACAATAGTTGACATGCCCAAAGCTAACAAATTTTTTGCAAGCCCAGAACTAACAAAAATTCCTATAAGCCCAGAACTAACAAAATTTTCTATGACCTGCTAAAAATAAATGGAATTAACATTATCAATAACAAATCTATAACACCCCACTTCACAAAACAGAAAATAAACCAAAACGTCATGGTGCCAGGACATGCACTTAGGCCATCATCGACAATGAAAATCATCCAACCAGATTGCCCAACCGACGTAACCAGATAAGCATCAAAGACAGAGAGCAAACCCAGCAAAAAAAACAAAAGAAATAAATGGAGGTGGAAGCAACTAAGCACACCAAAACAAACAAACAAAAACATGCCAAGAAACCATCAGAACTAGAAACGGATTTTTCTTCTTTTCTTTTTTGGTTTGTTTGTTTGTTTTTCTTTTAGAAATGAACCAGAACAAAAACGAGCAGACATAGCAAGCTAACTAGTGCCTTTTTTTTGTTACTGTTTTAAAAACCAGATTTACTCAAAGGAAAACCGGACAAACCGAAACTTAACATGAACAAAGGTTTTTTTCTTTTTAATATTCAAGCATAAAGGAAACAGATCATGGACATAAGACCAAATTACATTTTTTTTAGCTCACATCAAGGGAGTTTTAAGCTATCAGACCATGGACGTTGTACTTGCCCCGAAGAACAAAAGAACAATTATAATAGAGTAAAGACAATGCATACAGAGGACAACAGAATACAAATAACATGATCAGCAGTGAACAACAAACACCCTAACTAGCCTAAAACTCAAACTAAGATGCCGTACGACCAGCACTCACAACATAAAAAAATTACTACCAAAGAACAAGCATCAAAAGGCAGACATGTGGGAGAAAAACCAACCACTCAAGAGAGAAAATTCCTCCTTTTCTGACGTGAAAATTCCTTCTTGTATATGGTCTGGACGTTTTGGCTTTGAACCCCGTCAATTGTTATGATGTCCTGAGTTCCAAGCCTTCATTTACTCGCCCTCTTCAGTTTTTTGAAACCCTGTGGAGGCTGTGGGAACGATAACAACGATGGAAATAAAAACGGTTCGGGATTCTTTGGTTCGGATAAGGATGGATGGTGTACCTCGGCCGTCGGTAGAGTGAGTTTCGACCAAAGGGAAAGGTTTTTGTTGGAGTTAAAAGGAGATGAAGATGGGAAGAAAGGAGGGGACGAGATGACGGATGGGCTGTGCTCTGCAATGGCCGGCGGAGGGAACTCCGGGCAAGGGGAGCGAGGGCTCTCTTGGGTTTGACGGAGGAGGAGGAAGAAGAGGGGTACTTTTGTTTGAATTTTCGTTGGATAAGGGAGAGCCTGTGCGCGAGATCCGTTTTGGGGATCCTTAAATAGGAGAGATTGTAGGGTTTTGGGAGTGACTCGGGGCGAAGAGGGGGAGGTTTGGCGTGGTGGACCAACGCGGCTCAGGTGGGGCGATTTGGCTCGGATCGGCATGGGCGTGGTAGGGGCAACAGGCATGGCCGATCGAGGTGGCCCCCTGGTGCTGTGGCCGGGCATGGGGTGGTGGCCTGGCATGGTGGTCTGGCGTGGCATGGGGTGGTGGAGAAGACGACGCAGGGTGCGTGGGAGAGAGAAGGGAAGAAGACGAACGGGCTGGTGGAAGAGGATAAGCGCGACGCGTTTGTGTGGTTGTTTATATATATATATATATATATATATTGTTAATTTTGTGTATTAGATTTTGTTTTTGTTTTTTGGTTTTTATTTTATTTATTTCCATCCAATGGAAAGTCGACACCTAGCCTGGAGTGGGCGGGAAAAGATAAGGAAAAGCATAAAATTATTGTTTTTGGGTTTTTAACTGATATCTTTGGGTTTTGGGATCGGCAGGGCTAACCGAATTTCAAAACACCTCGAAAAAATTATATTTGGACTTGGGGCGTCATGACGAGTGATTTTGTATCAATTATATTTGAAAACGATCTCGTTTTTACGGAAAGCCTGTACTGCGATTATTTATTACCAAAAAATGATTTCATTTTTTATTTTTATTAAAAAAGGCCTCGAGAGAGAATATATACAATATATATGTCAAAATTCTCAGAACGATGAGTAGGATGTGAATATGAGGTTCATGACCTGATCTGAAGTGCCGTTTGAAAAGTCAATTACTGTTTTGACCCTCGATGGTGGCCTAAGTGCTGCTTTCACCATATCTTCTTCATTTGACCTTGGAATCGAGCGCGGTCGAAGGCGTCGATCCTCGAATTTAATTTTCTATCGCCCAGGACTAACTTGTTGGCATTTGAAGGCCTTTGAAAATAATGTCTTGAAATCGAGCATTTGCAGCTCAATGGTCACAACTCTATCGTTCGGCAAAATTTCAACAGATCAAGGCGGCATGGAGGAAAATTGAATTTGATAAAATGTGTCCAACCCGGGCAAAATAGGGTCCAACACCATTTGTGCAGACTTCTTGGATGTGTCTAACGTATCGTCATGAAGCTTCCCTTCTTTTACACCGTCTTCAATACGTTCCCCTGAAGCCACTAGATCTGAGAAGTTGCTGGATACGTTACCTATCAGCTTTTCATAGTATACCCCTTTCAAAGTTTTGATAAACATGGTGGTCAACTCCTTTTCAGTTAGCAGGGGTTGAACTTCTATAGCTGCCTCCCTCTATCTTCTATAGCTTTTAGCCTTTCTCAAAGGCTAGCAATGCTAACCTGTTCAGCTCCAATTCTGTGATGTGTTTTTATTGTGTGAGGAAAGCTGTTGCGAGGTCTCTCCAAGTCTTGATATGACTTCCCTCTAGCTAAATGTACCATCGGAGTGGTGCCCAATCAAGCTTTCTTGGAAACAATGCATGAAGAGCTTGTCATCATTAGCATGGGCAGCCATCTTCCAACAATACATAGTAAGGTGTGTTTTTGGGCACTGGGACCCATTAAACTTGTCGAAGTCCAGTACCTTGAATTTTGGTGGCAGAATGATGTCGGGCACTAGGCACAAATCTTGGGGACTGATCATCTCATTAACTTCTGTTCCTTCAACTACTTTGAGTCTTTCCTCCAGCTTCTTTATTGATAGTGACTGATCACCCTCCTAAGGTACATGAAGTCCCATCGCTTCGGCCATGTTGCTCGGAGTAGGTGAGGTAAATTGGACTTGAGGAGAAGGCCCAGGGTTCGTGTTCGATGGATTGAACTCCTGTGGGGGTATTGGTATGAAGTGGGGATGTATTGTTGCCCCTTGTGCTTACCTTAGGGACTAGTCAGTGGCAATCTCAATGGGACCCCTATCTTTGTCTGCTGCCATCTTGGTCAACATTTCCATCATGGCCTTCATTTGATTTTGCAGTTCTTGTTGGCCTTGCTCCAAACTAGCAAATCTGTTTTCTGTTTGTTCTGCCATTGAAGTGGATAGTTGTTGCTGTCAGGATTTGAGGTTGTAGTGGTGCACAATCTTGGTTGTGGCAGAAGTGGACTGCGGTAAGCTCCCTTTATTTGTATCTTTATTTTTTGTTTTTCTCTTATCTTTTGCTTGTTTTTTCTTTTTTGTTTTTGACATGCATGTATGCATGAACATGTGAGTGAGTAAGCATGTATGCATGGATCTACATGTCTACGTGATGCAATGCATGAGTTGCATGTTAAGTGGGGAATGAATGGACACCTAGTACTAAGATGGTCTATGTGACCAAGGACTATGTGTGGGGTGGAATATAATAGAACATGTGTCCTATGTGGACCCATGTTGGATGTTAATAACAAGAAATGAACATGGTAAGTAACAAAGTGATGTTATAGTGGGACAGAGTTAGCATAAAAGGATAATAAAATTATGAACAGTTGTATGAGAGAAGTCAAACAGTATATAGCAATAGCAAGGCGAATAGACAGGATAAAAGAATAAACCAATAGTAAGACAAATCATTTGTGCAAGGGATGACTTAAGGACTACCCTACAAAACAAAGGTTAGCATGACATGTAATGAGTAAATAACATGTGGGTCAATGCCCCCAAGGGGCTTTTATTGCTAGACCTATCTTATTCGTTGGTTCCCAAACTTCCTCTGTAGAGAGCTCCGTACACCATGGGATTTACCGGAGGGAGGTCTTAAAAGGACAAGCCTTAAAAGAACTTCAAGCTTGAGTGAGGAGTCCGAGGCCCCATTGCGGATAATGATCAACGTGCAGGGGACCTTACTAAACCCCGCTAACCTAAATTGTGAAAAACCCGGATATAGGGTTATGCATGAATGCAACAGGCATGGAAAGCAGTAAATCATAACTATCATGGCATTAAAGCATATGAATCACAACTATCATATAGAAAAACGAGTAAAAAAAATAAAAATAAAAAGTAAAAATAAATAAATAAATAAATAAATAGATAAAATAACCAAGTAAAAACAAAAGGAAACCTCCCAATCCTAGTACTAGGCCTAACCCTCTAAGTGTTTATGTAAAGACTCGTATTTGGGTAGTTTTGAGAGATAGTCATTCTATGGGAATGTAACTATCTGGACGGTAGTGTAGCCGTCGATGTGAGCATTTTGACTGTACTTGGGCCCGATTCCGAGTCGGGGCCCCGTTTGACCCGATTGTTGACTTTTCGGGGTCTATTGGTTGACTTTGCGTTTGAGCGATCATTTGGGTGTACTAATATCTGTGTAGTATTGTGCTCGTCATTTCGAGCGTTTTGACTGTAGTTTGACTCAATTTGGAGTTCGGGACCTTGGAGGTTAATTATTGACTGGGTCAATGGTTGACTAGGTCGATTGACGGCAAAAATATAAATAGGGGAAAGAGAGCTTCCACGTTACGTTTGAGCATTTCTGAATTTGCGTTGGAGAGCTTAGAGAGAGAAAGAGAGAAGGAAGCTTGGAGGCCTTGGCGATTTGGGGCGTTTTGAACTCGTTCGAACATCAAGAATCATTCCAAGTAGGTGTTCCATTGATTCTTCACCCTTTTCTTGCTGTTTTTTTTGGATTAACATGTAAGAATTTGATGAAATCATGCAAATTCGTGTTGAACCCTAGAATTTGGGGAAAAACCAATTTTGGGTTGAATCTTGTATTTAAATGCGTTCGAGGGGTAAGACGTGATTTAAAACCTAATATATAGTATTAGGTATGAGTTTTATGAGATTCCGGGTTGAATCCAGACGAGAAACAGTGAAAAACGATGATGAACAAGAATCGTCATGAATGGGTAGAAAACACCGATGAGATCGACTGGAAATTGGAAATTTCGAATGTGCAGTTTCGAAGGTTCGAAGGTTCGAAGGTAGGTTCGATGTAGTGTAATTTCGAGTGTCGAATGTGAAATTTTCGAGTATCGTTTCGAAGGTTCGAAGGTACTTCGAAGGGAGTTTCGAAGGCAGTTCATGGGTACTTCGAAGGTAGTTTTCGAAGGTAGTTCGAGTGTAGGTTCGAGAGTCGAAGGCAGTTCGAAAAGAGATTCGAAATGCAGATTCGAAAATGTAGTTTCACTGGCAGATTCGAAATACAGTTTGACTGGACTGGACCTATTTACATTGCAACCTATACCCATCTACACACTTAAGTATTTACTTAAGTTACAATGTAAATAACGAAATACCCCCCATTTGGATTCAAAGAAAAATACTAGAAAAATTAATTCCCACTATTTCAAAATGTGAAAATTGGGTTTTAGTGTAAAATTTTGGAAAAACCCAAAAGTTCGTAGTGGTGAATTTTTGGAAAGTGGGGTTAGACGTCTCAGAAAAATCCCCAAAAATCAGATTATCTTATTTATGCTATGGGAACCCAATGCCGGGACTTTTGATTTCAAGAAAATAGCTGCTATGGGTACTTCCTTCATAAATCAAGGATTGAGGATTTACTTGGGAAGAGCGCTCCGAGTTCCAAAGGAAATGTTGAGCATGACATGCCATACTAATGTTAATATGTTGGTGTGAGGTATTGAGGCATGGACTCCGTGACTTGTTTGGGTTCTCACCGTGATGCACCGATGGTGCTATGTGGTTGACGTGGCAGGCATATGCACCGATGGCAGGCCTGTGTGGCGACTGTGGCCGGGCATATTGCGCCGTGGACAAAGCTAAGGCCTGAGTTGAGCCGTTGAGCTCGTGGAGCTAGGGCGAGTGCCCTGAGCTGGGATCCCATGGAGGATTGTGGACAAGTTGTCCCTGATGTTTGTTGCAGTGAGTCCTGATGATTGTGCACACTACATGGTGCACGAGTACACTAAGCATATAGTATAGACTTATATGTGTTGCATGATGTGGAGTGTTAGGGTCACCTACTGAGCTTGTCGCTCACCCCTACTTGTTGTTTACCCTTTTCAGGTGTGACCCGAGACTAGTGGAGGACTTTCTTCCAGAAGGACGTGCCCACTACTCTGATGTATGATACAGTACTGTGTCCTGTATTGTGTATTGTATTATGTTTGTATCCCGGACATGGGTCCGTGGACAGTTGTATTTGCATACTGTATGATGTGATGTCTGTATGACTGTTTGATTCTTTGTATGCATGATGATGTATGGGAAAGTACAGGATTACCCTTGATGTATGATCGTACGGGGTTGCATATTTGAGACAAGCACCCGCGGTGTAGTCTCTATTGGTGCTAGTCACCAACCCCTTGACCTTTCGGGTGCGGGCAAGGGAAGTCATGTACCCGGTTCCGGGTTCCCTGGAATTCGGGGGCGTGACAAGTTGGTATCAGAGCATGGTCTAGTGGACCTAGGTTAGTGAGGGGTGGTTAATTGATTCCATGTGACTTGGAAAACTGTAAGGAGGGCGCCTGATCAACGCAGTCCTTATAGGTATTCTAGGTTATGTTGGTGTCAGTTAGATCATCCTAGGAGCATACATAGGGTGCATTGCTAGTGGTATGATTGTGTGCATATAGGGCACTAGATTGTCTTTGTGTGTGATGTGCTCGTATGTGGTGCTAGGATGGCACGTGGCCGTGAGAGCCAGGACTGGATGTGGTGTACCCTATGGGGTGACACGATGCTATATGCATGGTTGTGGACCTACGGGTCATGTGGTGTACCCTGATGGGGGACACGATGCTATATGCATGGTATGGACCTACGGGTCGTGTGGTGAGAACCTACAAGTCGGTTGTGCCTTTGATGGCTGTTTGTGCTATTGATCGTTTGTTGTTTGTTGTTGTGGCCAGTGTGATGGCACCACCGAGGAGAGCTGTCCGAGGCCAAGGCCCGGCAGAGGAGCCCACGATAGAGTCGGGGCACCAGGGGCAGCAGAGCCCGCAGCAGAGATCGTCAGCTCCCGTTGTGGGACCTGATTTGGCTCAGGTATTGATTCAGTTGCAGGAGGCCATGCAGGGTATGCAGGGCTCGATGAGGGATATGGCTAGAGAGGTGGATGAGCTAAAGAGGCAACAGCAGCCTCAGTAGCCACCACAGCCTCAGCAGCAGGAGGCGAGGGTGGTGCAGGATGTGCACCAACAGGAGGTCGTGATAGTGCCAGCACGACGAGGAGTGGATTGGGCCGCACGTTTTTGAAACATGCACCCAGGACTTTTGAGGATGGTTCACGGCCCGAGGTAGCCGAGGACTGGATTAGATGGACAGAGGACATCTTTGAGATGATTGGGGTGCCAGGATGAGGAGCGGGTGCGCGTGGCGACGCACTATTCGTTGGGTATCCCACGCAGGTGGTGGGAATCCACTAGAGCTGTCCATGGCGATCGGATGAGCCGGAGAGAGTTTGTTGAGCGCTTCTTTGGGGAGTATTTTCCCGGCTCGTTGCGGTATACTCGACGTAGAGAGTATTATGAGCTTGTGCGGGGTAGCATGATTGTGGGTGAGTATGTGCAAGCCTTCACGGATTTGGGGCGGTTTGCTCTGGAGTCTTGGGAAAAGGAAGGCCGGAAGACGCAGGACTTCATTTAGGGCTTGAGGCCATCTTTGAAAAGACAGCTGGAACCGATGCAGTTGACCAGCTACCGGGAGGCGGTCGACAAAGCGATCATTATTGAGCGAGGTCAGGATCAGGCGAGAGCTCAGAGGCCGGGCGGTCCGGCAGGTCCGAGCAAGAAGAGGCAGAGTGGGGAGAGCAGTGCCGCTCAGCCTGAGAGGAGGCAGGTGCAGAGGGTTTCTAGCCAGGCGGTGGGACCCCGTGAAAGTTCGGCCCGCAGGAGGCCAGGTACTGTTGGAGTTGTGGTTTGACCGGGCATGTCTCGAGAGGCGCCCAAGGAAAAAGATGACATGCTTCCGATGTGGGAAGGTGGGACATGGAGCTAGGGAATGTGTTACCCTTAGCTCAACCAGCGGTGTAGGCCCTCGTCCGAGAGATCGGGGACAGAGGAGTGGGGCTCCATCTCGGAGGTCGGTGCCGCCGGCACGAGCACGCAGATGCGACTGCGGTGCGGCAGCCTCGGCGGGAGGCACAGGGTCATATTGATCGGCGGGGCAAGGCCCCAATGGGCCAGGCTAGTGGCAGTGGACCACGAGGGAGGACTTTTGCCCTCACCGCAGAGAGGCGAGGTTCCACCGGTGGATGAGGCAGGAGCAGGACCTTCAGGTGGTGAGAGGTACCATCATCATTTCTCATACTATTTGTTCAGTTTTGATTGATACCTGGTGCTACCCATTCTTTTATTTCGTATGCTACGGTGGTTGGATTAGAGTTAGACCAGGAGACAGTGAGTCGGTCTCGATGGTTGCTTCACCTTTGGGTGGAATTGTGATACTTGAGAGTATCTGTCGTGCTTGTCAGGTAACACTTGGGGGTGTTAACCTGTCGTGTGATTTGTATATCATGGAGTTAGATGATTTTGATGTTATCCTGGGTATGGGCTGGTTGGTCTCCGTGGAGGCCAAGATTGATTGTTTTCGACGGCGTGTGACGTTCCTCACACCGGGGGGGCACGCGGGGTGTCTTTGTGGGTGAGTGGACCGAGGAAGCATGCAGGTTGGGACCATTGAGGCATGGGTGGGGTGATGTGACCCACCAGTTAGCCAGCTTGACATTGGTTGACAGGAGGAGAGAGGGGAAGGCTGTTTTGCCACCCATTGTAGATCAGTTCCCGGATGTGTTTCCCGAGGACTTGGTCAGTTTGCCACCCGTGAGGGAGGTAGAGTTTTCGATCGAGTTGTTGCCAGGGACAACACCGATCAGGTTAGCGGCCTACAGGATGGCACCGACAGAGCTTAGAGAGCTCAAGAGACAGATAGATGACCTATTGGCGCGAGGCTTTATCAGGCGGAGTAGCTCACCGTGGGGCGCTCCAGTGTTGTTCGCCAAGAAGGCGGATGGTTCACTTGGTCGTGTATAGACTACCGGAAGCTGAACCAGGTGACTGTGAAGAATAGGTATCCATTGCCGAGGATCGACGACCTGTTTGATCAGTTTCGAGGTGCAAGATGGTTTTCCAAGATAGACTTGAGATCTGGATACCATCAGTTGAGGGTTAGGGAGGCGGATATCCCTAAGACCGCGTTTAGTTGTCGCTATGGGCATTATGAGTGGCTTGTGATGCCGTTTGGGCTCACAAATGCTCCAGCCGTGTTTATGGGATTGATGAACCAGGTGTTTGCTCCATTTTTAGATATGTTCGTTGTGGTGTTCATCGATGATATTTTGGTCTATTCAGCGACCAAGAGGGAGCATGAGGAGCATTTGCAGGTTGTGTTGCAGACCTTGCGAGAGCATCGGTTGTACGCGAAGTTCACAAAATGTGACTTCTGGTTGCAACAGTGCACTTCTTGGGGCATGTGGTATCTTCGGAGGGTATCACGGTGGATCCCTGAGAAGATTGAGGCGATCATGTCGTGGAAGAGGCCCACGAATGTGTTTGAGATTCGTAGCTTCCTTGGTTTGGCAGGCTATTATCGGAGGTTCGTGGAGGATTTTTCCCGGTTGGCAGCTCCTATGACACACTTGACTAGGAAGGGAGTTCCTTTCATTTGGTCTGATGCGTGTGAGAGTGCTTTCATGGAGCTGAAGGCACGATTGACCTCAGCACCTATCTTGATTCTTCCACAGGAGGGTGTGCCTTTCGAGGTGTATTGTGATGCTTCCAGGGTGGGACTTGGTTGTGTGTTGATGCAGACGCGGCAGGTGATTGCTTATGGGTCTAGGCAGTTGAGACCACATGAGCAGAGCTATCCCACGCATGATTTGGAGTTGGCTGCAGTGATCTTTGCGCTTAAGAGCTGGCAGCATTATCTCCTTGGGGAGAAGTTTGTGGTGTATACGGACCACAAGAGCTTGCGAGATATCTTCTCTCGGCGAGACTTGAACCTTAGGCGAGGCGGTGGGTGGAGTACCTGCAACGATTTGGTTTGATATGATGTATACCCCTGGGAAGGGTAATGTGGTGGCAGATGCTCTGAGTAGGAAGAGCAGGGCCGTGGTGGCCCATTGTGCCATTAAGGAATGGGAGATGATGGGTCAGTTGGCAGCAATGAGGTTACAAATGGTGACTAGCGAGGGGCGAGGGACCCTCAGTGTTGTTGTAGCAGTCCCAGAGATGCAGCACAGGATCATAGAGGACCAGCTGGGGGACATTGATTGTGAGGTCATCCGCGACAGGATTCAGACTGGGCAGGTATCTTCTGACTGGACCGAGGATGCAGAGCACGTCTCGCGGTATAGGGGTAGATTGATAGTTCCCACTTCTCTTCAGGAGGAGGTTCTTCGGGAATTTCACCGGTCGAGGTTATCGTACATCCTGGTGGGACCAAGATGTACCATCTTTGTGAGGAGGCGTTTTGGTGGCCAGCCTGAAGAAGGCCGTTGCTGATTTTGTGAGGCGGTGTTTGACCTGTCGCCAGGTCAAGGCAGCACCCGAGATCAGCTGGTGAGTTGCGGTCTTTGCCGGTGCGAGTGGAAATGGGACCACGTGACCATGGATTTTGTCACTGGACTTCCTCGTTCCAGGGGACACGACACTATATGGGTTATTGTGGACCGATTGACCAAATCGGCGCATTTTATTCCGATTCGAGAGACAGACCCAGTGAGGACTTTGGGACAGAGGTATATTGATGTTATTGTGCGATTGCATGGAGTCCCATTATCTATTGTATCTGATCGGGATGCGAGGTTCACCTCTCGGTTTTGGAGACGATTGCAGCGAGCTTTGGGCACTAGGGTGAACCTCAGTACAGCCTTTCATCCGCAGACGGATGGCCAGTCTGAGCGGACGATTCAGACGCTCGAGGATATGTTGCGTGCATGTGTCCTAGATTTTGGAGGTTGTTGGGAGACTCACCTTCCTTTGGTGGAGTTCTCTTACAACAACAGTTATCAGGCCACGATTGGGATGGCTCCGTATGAGGCGCTATATGGGCGGCCTTGTAGATCACCCTTGTGTTGGGCACAGACAGGGGAGACAGCAGTTCTCGGTCCCGATATGGTTCGAGAGACCACAGAGATAGTGCAGCTGATTCGACAGCGCATGTTGACAGCGCAGAGTAGGCAGAAGTCCTACGCGGACCAGAGGCGTCGACCCTTGCAGTTTGAGGTGGGTGACCGTGTATTTTTGCGGGTTTCGCCGCATCGAGGGCATCGGAGGTTTGGACGTGGATCCAAACTTTCCCCTCGTTTTGTGGGGCCGTTTGAGATTGTTGCCACCGTGGGCGCAGTGGCTTATCGGTTAGCTTTGCCACCGGAGTTGGCCCGAGTACATGATGTGTTTCATGTGTCTCAGTTGAGGCGGTATCACCCAGATCCTTCTCATATGTTGGACTATCGCGAGATCGACTTGGCTGACGATGGTGCCGTCGTTGAGATGCCGGCACAAATTTTGGACAGGCGGGACCAGGTCTTGCGGGGCAAGACGATCCCACTAGTTCGGGTGTTATGGCGACACCGAGGCATGGAGGAGCAAACTTGGGAGAAAGAGAGCCAGATGCGGATTCTTCATCCTGAGCTATTCGAGGATGACCAGTCCTGAGGTGGGGAGGATGTGAGGACCTTCCCGGAGGTATGAGTTATGTTTTATGCATTTGTTTTGCATATGTTGTTTGAGATGTGGTCTAGCTTATTGTTGTTGGATTTTGTCAGCCCTTTGGCTTGTTGCGAGTTGCATTGCACATGTGTGATCGGTGACCATGTTTGATGTTTTGTTGTTGGGACATTGAGCTTGAATCTTGCTATGTCATTTGGGCATGTGTTTTATTTTCGAGGACGAAAAGTCCTAAGGTGGGGAGGATGTAAAGACTCGTATTTGGGTAGTTTTGAGAGATAGTCATTCTATGGGAATGTAACTATCTGGACGGTAGTGTAGCCGTCGATGTGAGCATTTTGATCGTACTTGGGCCCGATTCGAGTCGGGGCCCCGTTTGACCCGATTGTTGACTTTTCGGGGTCTATTGGTTGACTTTGCGTTTGAGCGATCATTTGGGTGTACTAATATTGTGTAGTATTGTGCTCGTCATTTCGAGCGTTTTGACCGTAGTTTGACTCAATTTGGAGTTCGGGACCTTGGAGGTTAATTATTGGTGGGTCAATGGTTGACTAGGTCGGTTGACTGGCAAAAATATAAATAGGGGAAAGAGAGCTTCCACGTTACGTTTGAGCATTTCGAATTTGCGTTGGAGAGCTTAGAGAGAGAAAGAGAGAAGGAAGCTTGGAGGCCTTGGCGATTTGGGGCGTTTTGAGCTCGTTCGAACATCAAGAATCATTCCAAGTAGGTGTTCCATTGATTCTTCACCCTTTTCTTGCTGTTTTTTTTGGATTAACATGTAAGAATTTGATGAAATCATGCAAATTCGTGTTGAACCCTAGAATTTGGGGAAAAACCAATTTTGGGTTGAATCTTGTATTTAAATGCGTTCGAGGGGTAAGACGTGATTTAAAACCTAATATATAGTATTAGGTATGAGTTTTATGAGATTCCGGGTTGAATCCAGACGAGAAACAGTGAAAAACGATGATGAACATGAATCGTCATGAATGGGTAGAAAACGACCGATGAGATCGATGGAAATTGGAAATTTCGAATGTGCGATTTCGAAGGTTCGAAGGTTCGAAGGTAGGTTCGATGTAGTGTAATTTCGAGTGTCGAATGTGAAATTTTCGAGTATCGTTTCGAAGGTTCGAAGGTACTTCGAAGGGAGTTTTCAAGGCGTTCATGGGTACTTCGAAGGTAGTTTTGAAGGTAGTTCGAGTGTAGGTTCGAGAGTCGAAGGCGACTCGAAAAGAGATTCGAAATGCAGATTCGAAAATGTAGTTTCACTGGCAGATTCGAAATACAGTTTGACTGGATTGGACCTATTTACATTGCAACCTATACCCATCTACACACTTAAGTATTTACTTAAGTTACAATGTAAATAACGAAATACCCCCCATTTGGATTCAAAGAAAAATACTAGAAAAATTAATTCCCACTATTTCAAAATGTGAAAATTGGGTTTTAGTGTAAAATTTCGGAAAAACCCAAAAGTTCGTAGTGGTGAATTTTTGGAAAGTGGGGTTAGACGTCTCGAGAAAAATCCCCCAAAAATCAGATTATCTTATTTATGCTATGGGAACCCAATGCCTGGGACTTTTGATTTCAAGAAAATAGGCTGCTATGGGTACTTCCTTCATAAATCAAGGATTGAGGATTTACTTGGGAAGACCGCTACGGGTCCAAAGGAAATGTTGAGCATGACATGCCATACTAATGTTAATATGTTGGTGTGAGGTATTGAGGCATGGACTCCGTGACTTGTTTGGGTTCTCACCGTGATGCACCGATGGTGCTATGTGGTTGACGTGGCAGGCATATGCACCGATGGCAGGCCCGTGTGGCGACCGTGGCCGGGCATATTGCGCGTGGACAGGCTAAGGCCTGAGTTGAGCCGTTGAGCTCGTGGAGCTAGGGCCGAGTGCCCTGAGCTGGGATCCCATGGAGGATTGTGGACAAGTTGTCCCGATGTTTGTTGCAGGTCGAGTCCCGATGATTGTGCACACTACACGGTGCACGAGTACACTAAGCATATAGTATAGACTTATATGTGTTGCATGATGTGGAGTGTTAGGGTCACCTACCGAGCTTGTCGCTCACCCTCTACTTGTTGTTTACCCTTTTCGGGTGTGACCCGAGACTAGTGGAGGACTTTCTTCCAGGAAGGACGTGCCCACTACTTGATGTATGATACGATCGTGTCCTGTATTGTGTATTGTATTATGTTTGTATCCCGGACATGGGTCCGTGGACAGTTGTATTTGCATACTGTATGATGTGATGTCTGTATGACTGTTTGATTCTTTGTATGCATGATGATGTATGGGAAAGTACAGGATTACCCTTGATGTATGACTGTACAGGGTTGCATATTTGAGACAGCACCCGCGGTGTAGTCTCTATTGGTGCTAGTCACCAACCCCTTGACCTTTCGGGTGCGGGCAAGGGGAAGTCATGTACCCGGTTCCGGGTTCCCTGGAATTCGGGGGCGTGACAGTTTATCCCTAGCAGAGTCGCCAACTGTCATCACCGATTTTCGTCTGGGCCGCAACCGAATGATAAAATGTACAGAGTCCCCATTAACTGTTTCTTGGGGTGCAGTTGGTCACCTAAAATGTGAGTGGTCTACATTACCAAAGATAAGGGTTTAGGGGTTGGTTACGTGTAGGGAAGGATTAGCACCCCTACAATGCCCTTTCGGTACCTATAGGAGGAGGTTTCTATTTGTTTTTCACTATTTTGACTGGGTGAAGACATCGTTGTTTTCCTAAAGTCTAAGTTTTTTTTTATTTGGCTAAGTTGTTTGTCAAAGTTAAGGTTAAAATTAATTTGTCCTAAATTTCTAAAAGGGAATCCTAAAAGTTTTGTTTTGCTTTTTTTGTTTGAAGTGGAAAATGAAATCCTAAGGTTTTATTATTATTTTTTTGTTTTTGGAAATTGGAATCCTAAAAATTGAAATATGTTTTTTTCACATTTTTTTGTTTTTGTTTTTAGTTTGAAAACCTTTTTTTGTGTTAAAAACGCTTTGTTATTTTGTTGTTGTTTTTTTTTTTGTTTGGGAAAACTCTCTTTTTTTGTTGTTTTTTTTGTTTGAAAGAATTGGACCTTAATCACAAGTTAAAACTTAAAAATGCATATTTGTATTTTTTTTGTTTTTTGTTTTACTATAACTAAATGCACACACATATCAAAATAAATATGGAGTGTGTGAGTGTGACATCCACAAATTAAATAACAACTCACTCTTTTTTTTTCTTTTTTTATCTCTTTTTTTTTATTTTCTCTCTCTTCGTTTTTTTTCCTTTGCTTTTTACATATTACAATTACATACAACAAAATAAACAATTACATTGTTAAAATAGAGGAAAAAATAAAATACAAATAATAGAAATAAAATTTAAGAATATAGCACAAGAGGTAATGAAACCAACTTTATCGATCTTCGCAACAGCACTACGTACGAGCTATCCTGTTGACATCGGTAGTACTGAAAAAACCTCTGAATCTGGTCGACAACTATGAGCTCGCCTTGTGCAACGCGCTGGAGTTTGGCCGAATTTGGAAACTGATGCTGGAGACAGACTGGCACTGAAGAAAGATTGGAGAAAAGCTCTTGGGATTATTTTTTTTGGTGGTTCTGGTTTTTCGTGGGTTTTTTTTTTTTTTTGATGTAAGCTCTGGACTGGGGCATTTTCTGGTCGTAAGACTGGGCAAAGGAAAAGAGCTTGGGAGTGCTTTTTTTTGGGATCAGGGAGACTATCCTTGTGTTCTCCCTCTCTTTTTCATTTTTTTCTTGGCAGAATATCCCTCTGTTCTTTTTCTTCCTCATGTCGTTTTTTTTTTTGCTCTTTGTACCCCCCTCTTTTTTCTTTTGCATGGATGACAGAAGATTGAATTTAAAGGGGTCAGCTGCATCTTACTGATTGCAGCATTTAATGCTGTATTATTGATGCCAGTATTTTATTTCCAGGTTCTGTGTTGTTGGGTGGTCTGGCGACCTGTGCAGCTCGTGATTGTCCTTTTTTAATATTTCGTTAACACCTGTGACCGATAGGTATTGAAAAACAGTTGTCAGATGGCCAGCGCATAAAAAATGTGTCTTGTGACTACACGGGAAAGATTCTGCGGAATATAGCCAAATAGCGAAGGTCAACGGTCAAAGAGTCGAGTGTCGACAGGTCGAAATGTCGACTGGGTCAAAGGTTGGTGGGAAGATGGTCAACGGTCAACGGGTCGAAGGTCAAGAGTTGAAGGGCAAGGGCCAAAGGTCAAGAGTCGAAGGGCAAAGGTCGAAGGGTTGAAAGTCAAGGGTCGTAAGTCAATGATCAACGGGTCGGAGTCTCAAACTCGAAGGTCATCCTTCGAAGGTCGCAGATTGGAGAGTCGTAGACTCGGAGGTCTTCCTTCGAAGGTCGCAGAGTGGAGGGTCATAGACTCGGAGGTCTTCCCTCGAAGGTCGCAGATAAGAGGGTCGTAGACTCAGAGGTCTTCCTTCGAAGGCGCAGATTGGAGGGTCGTTGGCAAGGGTTGAAGGTCTGAGTCAAGGGTCGAAGGTCAATCCTCGAAGACGCGGAGGCTTCGAGTATTCAAGGCTACGAGTCTTTGAGTCTAGTTTTTTTTTTTTGAATGGTCATTTTTTCCCAGGCAATTTGACCAGGGTCATTGACCGTCTTTAGGTAAGTTTGACTTTTTCTTCTAAAAACTATTTTGGCCATAACTCCTTCGTTTTACGTTGGATTTGAGCACGGTCAAGTGCATTAGTCTCCAAATTTCATCCTCTATCTTCTGGTTTTGGCCTTGGGGCACTTTATGGGCTTATAGTGGAGTTTCTCAACTGTGGACTTCCATGGGCCTGTTCAGTGTTCACAAGACATGGTAATGGGAGATAAATATACAAAATGGAGTTAGTATGTCCAACCCGGACAAAATGAGGTCCAACAAGGGGGACACAATTTTTTAGGCTTAACAGAGAGGTTTTTGGAGAGTAAAAAAAAGAGTGTGAGCCTTAAGAAAATAGAGAAAATATGAAAATACGAAGAGATAGGTTTTCTTCTCTTGTGACGAATGAAGCTAAAGCTTGGAGAAAGAGCCTCAAGCCAAGAAAGAGAAAAGAAAAAGTTACATTTTCCCTAACCCTTTTGCATCCAGGAAGCTTTAAAAGGGAGGATTATCCAGGAGGTGACCTAAGCTCATCAAACAATCATCTTAGTTCATCCAAGTTTTATTAAACTGCTTATTTAAACCTACAAAAACCTCTTTTCCAATGCTTTGAGAAGATAAAAAACATTCATGTTCTTTCCTCCTTATTTCCCTTATTTTTTAAAAAAAAAAAAAAAAAAAAACTATTCTTTAGAAAATTTAAATCAAAGGTCCAGATAGCCATCGAATTGAACCTTCGATGCTCATACTCTAATTGTCAGGCCAAAATTAATTGTGACAATGCTTCTGTCTTATTTTATTCTCTCTTTACATTCTAGCATGTTAAAGCTTTTAAAAAAGACCTTTGCCACATGGGCCTAGATCCCATTTTTTTTCTAAAATTAAAATGTCTTTTTTTTTAAATAAAGAAAAACAACAAGCAAATTCTCATAAACTAAGACTAGGTACCAATTATGGGCGTTGTAGGGGTACGAGAGTTTTAATTCTTTCCTAAATGTAATTGACTCTCGAATAGGGGTGAAATCGGTTCGGTTTGAATTGGTTTAAGTCATTTTTCAAACTAATTTGATATGTTTCGGTTTGGACAAAATCAACCCAAACCAAACCTATTGCTTGGACCAAACCAAACCGGACCGAATTGATTCGGTTTGGTTTGGTTCGGTTCGGTTTGAACCGGCGGTTTGAATTATTATCAATTTGGATCAGTTTGAGTCGGTTTAGTTCATAAATTTTTGAATTTTTAAAATTAAAATGATGTAAAATAAAAAATAAATAAATAGTGTGTAAGCATATCAATATTAATACATATTAAATTTATATTTATAAGTCTCAAAATTTAATAATATAATTTACAAATATAACATATAAGTATTAACAAATAATCTTAAATAAATAAATCCAAAACATAAATAAAAATATAAAATCAGTAAATAATAACATTATTCGGTTCGGTTTGGTTTAAACCGTGATTTTAAAATCTCAAACCAAACCAAACAGATATATTATTCGGTTTCAAACCAAACCAAACCGATTTTTGTTCGGTTTCAACGGTTTGATAAATTGGCAGTTTCGACGGATCGATTTGGACCGGTTTCGGTGGTTTGACGGTTTAGAGTTACACCCCTACTCTCGAACATAATTCTCTTAATTTGTAGCACGCTTGTCCTTGTTCATGGAAAGGTCAATAAGGCTCCTGTTACATTATTCCCAGGGCGTATAGCAAGATGGGATGCTCAGATCTACTATTGGGTTTGAGTGTGAAAGCAATAATAAGCATACCTACCCTTTGTTTCTAAATTTGGCTCTTATATGATGTGAGGAAAGAGTATTAAAGAATTCTTTTTTTAGGTGATCAATTACACCTCTAAATTGTTTAGTAGCGTTTCTTTCCATTTTATTTCTTTCTTTTGGTTTGTGTGAGACATTATGTAATGATGATTATAAGACCAACTTGTGAACCAACATGAGTTTATCCCAAACCAGTCATGAGCGTGAGCAAAAATGAATTATGACAACTACTCCGGTAAACAAGAGAGAGATTGTTTCAAATGATCAAAGTTTGGTGTAAACAATAAGAATATACTTTCATATTATTATAATTATCCTTTAATAATAAATCATTATACTTTCATTAATTGTGATTCTCTTTCGCATTGTTATTACATTTACTATCAACAACTAGCTATCTTGCAAAGAATTCAGAGTCTTATTCCTCCAGTGTTATTACAGTAGAGGATGGAGGGCGAACATATGAGCAATTATGGAAGTTCATGCCCACACTGTGGGACTAAGTCGATATCGGGTGTGGAGCTTAATCAAAATAATCCTCCTCATGGTAATCTTATTACCATGGGAAATGAAACATCCTCATCACCTTTGTCTAGAAAAGAGAATGAATTTCATTTCATTTCTATACATTCCCGACAAATGATGCCTTAATCTTATGCATGGTAGACAACCGATTATCAACCCATTGTTGTACAAATTATTGTAATTAAATATTTAGCTTTTAACTTGACCCCTCATAGGTAGTTTGCTTAAGTATTCATGCTTATCATCCACATCAATTCCTTATACCATAGTTTGGATCAAGATTTGTATCAGACAGTTTCTTTTCCACGTATAGCCATACTCCAAATGACATAAATCTTTACTTTACTTATTTAATCGAAACAGGTCCATGTTTTTTTTTCTATACTTCAAATTTTTTATTTTTGAATCAAAATCCATTACAATGAAGATACTAGCAAGTCCGAATGAAAATGAACAATGAATTATACAATGAACCCATAACCATAACCAGAAAGCCAAAGCAAAAGGGAAAGAAGAAATTTAAATCATAATCTGACCACAGAATCTGTTAATGGGATAAAAGATCAAGTTACAGCAGCCAACGAAAAATGCACATTCGATAAACTCAACATAAAGGCTGCAAGGACTGGAAGAATAGATCAATCACCTATGCGTTATGATTCTTCAATTCTTCCATCCCGCATGCAAGAATTTGCATAATACACTAATATTTCAATTCTTGGCATCATAATGCTACCTTTGACTGAGAGAATGTGTTTCAGTGTTATTATGGTAAGACAACTTGGAGTTTACCGACCAGAACCATCTGAAAATGCAAGAAAGGCATTGGATAGGCTAGCCAGCAGGGCTTTTGCCATCATTGAGGTCGTGAAAGAAGGCTTTGGACGTTTCGTATGTGGACCAGCATATTGCAGCCGCTGGTGCATGGAAAAGCATCCTGGGAGTCCATCCCCTCATAAGCCCGCCATACCCGTCTTTCTTCATTATAGTTTGAAAAACATCCCTAATTGAGCTTCCAGAAAATCTGTCACATCCGCAGACGCCCTGATTAGAGGAGCAACATGAGAATCATATACAAGAAGCTAACACTAGCATTACCCAATAGTTATGAGTTCATATGTGTGTGTGTGTATATATATATATATAATTTAATTTCACGTCTTCTTAAAATAGAATTATATCAGGCCTTAAGTCTGAAGCATTCATTTTTTAATGAATGGTTCAGATTATAGATTTAACTTCATTCATTCAATACAAAAATGAAATGTTTAGATTATAGACTTGATTTACTATTGCTCTAGCAAAGGTTTGACCATAAGATTACTTTATATATATACATATAAACATATATATATTACAATAAATTACTGACATCTCACATTCAATAACAGTTGTTTCTTTCCTCTCTTTGGAGTTGTCTCATTCTCATATTCTCAAAGCTCTGAGATCCACACATTTGATTATCATGATTTATTTTGATTTTCTAAACCGCATAGTGACCCAGTATTCTAACATTAACTACTTACCCAACAAGGACAATGCTGAAGCAAAGCCAAAGATACATCAACTACGACTAAAAAAACCCTCTGTAATCCGAACTTCAAAAAAGAAAGAAAGAAAAAGAAAAAGACAAATACCTGCTTTTGGCTGGTTTGGTTTGAGGTGGGTTTGTTCTCTAAAATACCAGAGTAAAGAGTGCGTCCAAAAAACCTCCATAACTACTTAACACTGACAAATAAAATTTTGATATTCTAACCGTAAAATATTCAAGATTGATAGTTTTCATAAAATTCTAGCCCATGTACCAATTTCTCGTTTAATTTTTCCCTTAATATCAAACAATCAAGTTATTATGTCAACCCCGAAAACCAATCTCAGGGCATTGCAATGTACACAGGAAAAAGCTTTCTGAAACATTGATTTGATGGTCAAGAACCCAATGACAATGTATGTACTAATTATATTTATGGCATAATTCACTTCACAGGGAAGCCAACAAAATTTAGCATTTAAATTGACTCAAAAATCCATCTATGGACTATGCACGTGTGTGCCCTCTGTCTGTTCTGTTATTGATGGTAGCATTAACCTTTAACTAGAAGCAAGTGATTTCGTTATCTCAGCCATCAATCTACCTTCCGTGAGGTGAACCCATCTTCTATGAGGAGCCTTTTCCTTGATCAAGCCTACTACAACTGGCCTTATTTTTTTTTTAAAAGAATAAAAACCAAATTGGATTTTGAAGAAAGACTAAAAGTTTTGAAGAATGGACTAGTAAAGCCATACTATTTGTATGTGGTCCAATCTATCCAAGAGCAAAAAAACACAACAGTTACATTTCTGGTATATGCATGTCTGGTTAATTTCAAAGCTTGCAATATCACCCAAAACATTTTTTGTAATCTGGAAAGAAAAGACACATTTTTGAGTGTACTGCAAACTAATAGGAAAGCCATCATCACTTTTAAAAATATAGAATATGATAAAATTCAATCTTTTGACATAGTAATATAGCAAACTCATAGGTATACAAAACCAAGATTACACAAAATACTTTCGCAAATTCCTTCAGCAAATTCAAAGGCAAATATTCATAGACATGGCATACAGGAAATATTTGAGGATAGTATTAAACCCATTCAAGGACTTGATTCTAAAACATACCACCCACCCATGGACTTAAATTTGAACCAATCAATACTAGTTTACCTGGCATTGCAACTGAGTCTTCACAACATCAAGCGGGGTCGTGACAACAGCAGCCAAAGCACCGGCAGCCGCGCCCGCAGTAGCATGAACCATCACCTTCTCGTCACAAGCGATTTCCGGGGACACTTCCATCAAACCCCTCTTGGCGGCCTCATAGGTGGCAAAATGAACGGCGGTGAAAGGTGCGTTCATGATAATAGTGGTCCGATAAGACGCATAAAAGGCCTGCACGCCTTCTTCCAAGAGCACTCTCCTGGCGCAATCCCCCACGCCCTTGTAGGGACTGCTCTTCAGCTGCAGCCGCTGCTTCACCACGTCCATGGGGGTAAAGACGGCGTCGCTGGCCACGGTGGCGAGAACGCCTGACGCGGCGTGCGCTACCGCGTTGTTGGGGTTGCCGGCCGCAAGGCCCTTCTTGCAGAACTCGTAGATGGAGAAATAGATGGCGTGGGCAGGGCCGGCGCCGAGGCCCATGGCGCCGATACCGCGGTAGAGGCCGGCGAGGCCCTCGAGGCGGAGGATGGAGGCTAGTGCCTGACGGAGGCCGGAGGGGTGAGTCTGACACTCGGCGCTGAGGGCCTGCATACGGGTCTTGAGAGTGTCAACGGGGAACATGGCCATGTGCTCGACGCAACCGGCAAGGGAGCCAGCGATCATGAACTGCCAGAAATGGAGGCCGTCGTGGTCATGGGTGGCGGTGGTGGGCGGCGCCGCCTGGAACTCGAGGCGGAGATCTGGGTTGGGGAAATTGGGCGAATCGGTTGCGGCTGTGGCTTTGGTGGTGGTGATTGTCATGTTTATAATGGTGGTGATGGTGGTGTTGGGGTTGCGTTGGGATTGTGAAGGAAGCGTTAATGGGGTATAAATGGGGATGCGAATGATGGGGGAGGATTAGAGATCGCTTTCGAGTTGAATGGAATCGGGGTGTCGCCATGCCCAATAATGAATGAATGGTGTAGTCAGAGAGAGTGGGGGTGGTGAGGATCAAATTTATGGGAGGGAATCGATGGACTAATTGGAAAGAGCTTTCATTGTTATGATTCTCATGCCGTTTCAGGGTGGAAACGAAGCAACTTGGAAACGAGGATCCACTTTTTTTTTTTTTTTTTTTCCCCTCTTTTGGGAGAGGAATAATAGAGGGTTGGTTCAAATTCAAAATAGAATAATATTGAGGCCTTTTCATTTTTATATATGAGACAGGAATAGAGGGAGAGGGTATAATATGAAGGGAATGAATTATGAAATCGGCGAGGCAATTATTTTGAGTTTAATAATATGAAGTGCTAAAATCCCATCTCGTGATGAATCCCTTTGTTTACATTTATTTGTTGTTTGTTCGTATGTTGTCGGGTGGTGGGTGGTGGATGCTAAAATCATTACTTTTGTTGGGACGCAGTAGAGGATCGGCGCCCCCGGGGATGGTGGGGCTGTGGGACGAAAACCAGGCATAGTACATTTCATAGCTCGGCTTGTAAATGAGTTATATATTCGATTTCATATTCGTTTCATTAAATTCGCCTGGAGTTTTAGTTTGAGTTCGATACTATATAAGTTTGGTTTGATTATTGTACAAGCTTGATTCGACTCAATTTAATTACTATATAAGTTCGATTCTACTCAAATTATTTATAAATTTATCAAACATATACCTTTAAAAGTGACACACTCGACAACTCATTGGATACCCACTTAACTCGAGCTCGATACTGCACAAGCTCGACTTGGTTACTGTACAAGCTCTGTAAAGATCCGTACTTGGGTGATGTTGGAAGTTGGATCCGAATGGAGTTTGAATATCGATTCGGCAGCGTGACTTCAACGTGAGCGTTGGGTTATCATTATTTTTATTATTTAATATGGTGTTTTAATATGTTGAGTTTATTATTAGATATTATAATTATTAATATGATTCTGGGATTAATTCTTATAATGAAATATATTATTATTGTTATTATTATTATTATTAAATTTTATTCATAATTATTTTAATAGTTAGAGTTATTATTATCATTATATTATACGTTTTTTTAAGGTTACTATTATTAGTTATTATTAGATTTTTATATATATATATATATATATATATATATATGAGTATATATATATAAAGGTTAATATGAAAGAAGGAACGGAAGGGAAAAACCTAGGTCGTGCGTGTGCAGTGGTTGGTAGGGAAGAAGGGTTGGAGCATCATGTCCTTTTGTCTATTCGAAACAATCCAGGTAGGTGATTCCTATTTTCTAATATTACATGCAAAAGACATATATATATATATATACCGAATTTTGTCGCTGGGTGTTCGTTCTAAGGTGATGCGACGGGTTAAGAGTCCTTTTCCCAAGGGTGATGCAATCTGCAGTTGCTTCCTTTGGGGCAAATTAGCGGCGGCGATGGAGGGTTGACATATGGGTCACGGTGCTATGGGTTGTTCCCAGCTTGACTTTCTTCTCCGGCGATTTCTAGTGCAGAACGACGACCTTAACACCCTACCTGCTTTGTTGTTATTTAGTTATTAATATTATTAACTATTATTATTATTGCTTATTATTATTATTATTTATCAAATTCCACGCTAGGCTAGTCGGCCTGGCAGTCTCCCGCGAGATGCAGCGTAGTCAATAGTTTTTTTTCTGCATGATGCAGTCGTTGGCCAGGCTGCTTTGTTCTGCAGGTTGGTGGTGGGCGAGATGCAGCGCAGACGGTTGCATGTAGTGGTGGCTGCGCCTTGTACAAAGACCCATCGAATAATGTTATATATATATACATATATATATATATATATACATAGAGATATATATATATTGATATCTAATATGTGGTACACATATTATTCATGTGGCCTTCATTGGTATACGTACTAGAGATATATTATCCCACCCAATAGTTTAATATTATAAACTAATACATATTATATATATATATATATATATATATATATATATATATATTTATATATATTAGTATATGATAAAGGTATGCATGTCAAATAATCAAAAGCGGTACTGGAGCCAACATTTACGCGCGCGTGTGTATATATATATATATATATATATATTATTGGGTTGAATATCATTAGTTTACAATATTCGATATTGTTAGTTTAATAATATAAATTTGGAATTGGGCCTGTTATTATTTGTTGGTGATTTAATTGTCGTTTATGGCCCGTTGACTGTTGCTTTAGCAAATTAAATATTTTGTATGTTATAATACTAGCTTGGTGAATTATTATCTATTGACTAAATGTGAGGGAATGGTTGTAAAGTTGGTGGTAGTATTTATTGGGTTAACTGCAGGTCCCATATAGGGTTGGCAGGAGGCTACAGGTCCCCTATGTGGCTGGTAACCCAGGTCCCATATGTGGCAGGTTATCATTAGGGACACCACGGGTCCCACATATGGCTATCTAGTAGTAGCTGGAATTCTTGGAGTTGGTAATGGGAATTTCCACGAATGGTTTGTTTGTTGGCGTGAGCTTTTATTAATTAAAATATGATGTGATGTCTTATTTGTGATTTACAGAAATTTAAACGTGATAGAAAATGACACTACACTGACACAAGCATACACTGATCATTTATACCTAGGAAATTATGTTATAGGGTAGTGGAGATGGAGATCACCTACTGGGCATACATACTCACCCTATTTTATCTCTATTTTTCTAAAGGTTGTAGGGAGTAGCTGGTGGAGCCATAGCGGAGTAGGTTGGGACATTTTTAGTGTAGGATTATTTTTATGAACTTGGTTTCTATTTATTTATTTTATTTCCGGACTTGGGTCCGTGACAGTTATATAAACTTGGATAGCTGGACCTTGCTACTTTGTGTTTATGGTGTTGACTAAATTCAGTAATATTGATTGCATTGATATAATTATTGGTTGATTGCATGTTGTGTTTGGATCATTGTTAAGTACAATGCTACCCCCGTTATAGTATTGTATAGGAATGGATCAGTCTCCAACCCCTCGACCCCTAGAGTGGGCGTGGGGAAGTCGCGTTCTTGATTCTGTGGGTTTCAGAATCTGGGGGCGTGACAAGTTGGTATCAGAGCATGGTCTAGTGGACCTAGGTTAGTGAGGGGTGATTGATAGACACTTAGAAGCTTGGAAGACTATAGGGAGGGCGCCTAATCAACGCAGTCCTTATATGTGTTCTGGGTTGACTAAGGGTCCGTCAGATCATCTTAGGAAGCATTTGGGTTGGGTGCATACCTGCTGCAAACTGATTGTGCATATTTAGGCACTAGAAATGATTTGCTGATGCTATTCTGATAACGTGTTTGTGTTGGTTGTATTATTGAATGTTTGTGATTTGATTTTTCCTTGGTGACTAGTTCTGCTTGACTGAAAATGCTATTAAGTTGGTTTAAACTTAGGAAGCCTAAGTGAATAACAACCTATTGTGATGTGTGTGGATGAGAGGCTTGGAACCTCATTGTTAATTTGGTTGTTTGACTAGTACGCAATAGTTAATAGATATTGTTGATATGTGCTGGTGCAGAATGGCACCCAAGACTAGGGCTCATGGTCTAGCAAAGGAGCTATCAATTCAGTCTGAATCACAAGGAGAGCAGAGGTCTCCAGCACCTGCCTTGGGTTCAGAGATTGCTGCTCAGATTGGGGCTCAAATACTGAGCCAAATCTAGGGTGTCATGCAAGGCACCATAAGGGATGTGGCTAGAGAGGTGATGCAGGAGGAACTGAGGAAGCAGCAGCAGCCTCAGCAGGAGTGTCATGCCCCGGATTTCCGACCCGGGGAAACCGGTATGTGACTCCCCGGTCACCCACACGGAGGGTAAAGGGGTTGGATTACTGGATGCCACACAAGCAAAACTAACAATTACAATAAACAAATAAGCCACATCTTTATTTAATTTTAAACATCAAAGGGGTCACAAACCAACCATGTTCCATACTACAGTTCAATCCCTTATTACATTCCCCCCCCTTTGGGGTTACATAAATTATAAAATTACATTACTGAACTGAACAATAAAATGAAGATGGTCTTCCACCTTGGTGTATCCACCTAACGCCTGTAAGTCCCTGGAAAACAAGCAAACACAGTAGGAGGGGTGAGCAACCACAGCTCAGTAGGGATCAAGTCTCCCCAACCCTTCCCATGTTTCCTAGCGGCTACATGCATGTGCACAGGTGTAGTGACGTGGCAGTATTAGGAAAAAGAAATTAAAACATTCCACACAAGCGGGCGTAACCCCAGCCCCAGCCACACTGGCTAACAAACCACATCTCAAGCAAGTAATTTAACCGCCTCTTCAGGCCACTGATTTAACTGCCTCTCAGGCAAAGTAGTTTAACCGCCTCTTCAGGCCACTGGTTTAACCGCCTCTCAGGAAAAGTAATTTAACCGCCTCTTCAGGCCAGATACTACAGTCATGCACACAACACACACGACGGTCACTTAAGCATAAAACCAAACACTTGGTGTGCACCCGTTCACAAGTGCACAAACCCAGCCATTCAGGCAATAGAACAAATACCCAGCATGCATACATACACAAAATCACAAGTCCAGCCACACAGGCATATTTCCAAACATGTAATAGGAATATACACATAGCTATATTCACACAGGCATTTCATCGAACATATAGCATGTAACAACAGAATTACACCAAAATGCCATTGAAGGCCAACATCCATATAGGAGATCACACCTATATGGATTACATATATATATATAAACAGATATAATCTATAATCTACCTAGAACCCTAGAACAGAGGAGGATTTAGGAAGAACAGAACCCCTACCTCAAGTAAAATGCAACAACACCGCAATACCGTTCCCACGCCGAACGCTGTCCGCCCACGAGACACCGATCACCCACGCAAGACGCCCGGCAGCAACCAGGAGCACTCCTTCCCTCTCTCTCTCTCTCTCTACGACGGCTGGTGGAGCAACAAACCCTAAACCTAAAACAGAGGGGCTTCTCCTCCTTATATAGACAACACAACATCAAAACGACGTAGTTTTGATTAAGTGAATTCCAGCATCAAAACGACGTAGTTTTGATGGAACAAGCTATGACTTTCCCACATCCATACACACCAAAATATTCATAATTCCAACATGGTCCTTTGGGAAAAGATGATTAGAATGACAAAACCAAGGTAACCATGCAAAAACATGCTTGCACGCCAATTTGAATGCCAATTCCCCAATTGGCGTGCATCTCCAAATGCACTCAAACTTTACCCCAAGCCTCCTTGCATCATGTAAAAGACATCCATGCAATAAAAACCTTGCACGCCAAATGGGTCCAATTCACATGCACGTCCGTTTGGCCTGAAACTTCTGTGGTAGATAGAAGACACTATTCTAAGAATCTTTTGTTCTGCACGCCAATTCATCTGAGCCCATCTACTAGGTCAAAATAACTCTCCAAAACCTGACAAAACAGCCTAAAAGTGCCTGTATATGCATAGCATCTTCTTAGGGCATAAATGCACGTTATCACTTGTCACATGCACCTCCCAAAAGTCCCCTATTGGGCTCATCTCTTACCTCAAACTTGTGCACCAACATCCAAGGTGTTTGTGGTTAACTCCTTACACACGGGTCATTACAAGGAGCAGCAGCAGGAGGTTCTAGAGAGCCAGCCACAGGTCATGGCTGTACCGCCCGCAGTACCGATCGACTGGGTGAGTCGGTTCCTGAAGTAGAAACTGACAAAGTTTGAGGTGAATATGAGACCCGATGAGGCCGAGGAATGGGTCAAATGGACAGAAGATATCTTCGAGCTGATCCAGGTGCCCGATGAGGCGAAGGTCCGCTTAGCCACACATTTCCTAGTAGGTGGGGCCCACAGGTGGTGGGACGCTGTGAAGCATGTTCACGAGAGCCCGATGGCATGGGAGGACTTCGTGGAGCTCTTCTACACAGAGTATTTCCCTCGCTCTGTGCAGAAGACGAGGCGACGAGAGTACTACACACTAGAGCAAGGCAGTCGGACTGTGACAGAGTATGTCACTGCTTTCACTGAGCTAAGGAGATTTGCCCCAGAGTCATGGAGGGTTGAGGCTAATAAGACCCAGGATTTCATAGATGGGTTGAGACCATCACTCAGGAGGGGATTGAACATGATGGAGTTGACCACGTACAGTGACGCGGTCAACAAGGCACTTATTGGAGAGCGGGACTTAAACCAAATCAGGACTCAGAGACCAGGGAGCTCATCGGGGCCTAGCCAGAAGAGGCCAAGAGAGGAGCAATCTGAGGGACAGGGGAACAAGAGGCCGGTGCCCAAATTTTCACATTCGGGGAACTCAGGCAGCAGTTCTACCTCCACGGTTTTTAGGGACGTGTCGATCCTACGAACTTCGGGGACACAAGGAGGCGGATTGTAGGCGGAAGAGTGGCAACCCACTCAAGTGTTTTCGATGTGGAGGACTGGGACATAGGATAGGAGAGTGTCCTTCTGCCAGTTCAGCCAGTGTTACGGGGCCACAGTGACCTCGTGACCAGGGCCAGAGGAGCGGGGCTCCATACTAGAGACCAGCTCAGTCAGGGCAGTCGGTACAGGGACGACCTGCTACACAGCAGCCTCAGCAGGAGGCCCAGGCTCAGAAGGGACAGAATGATCGAGCTACGACAAGTCAGGCCAGCGGCAGTGTGCAGAAGGGGAGGAACTATGCTATCACTGACAGAGAAGCAGAAGTTCCACCAGTTGACGAGGAGGCGAGTAAGGGGCTAGCTGCGGTGAGAGGTACGATTTTGGTTTCACGCACTATTTGTACTGTTTTGATTGATACTGGTGCTACACACTCGTTCATTGCGCACTCCACGGTAAAGGGACTAGAGTTGGATTGTAGTACCGTTGATCAACCCTTTATGGTTGATACACCCGTAGGGGGTCTGGTGGTGATTGATAGGGTTTGTTTGGGATGTGAGGTTACTTTAGGAGGTGTTGACCTCCAGTGTAACCTATTTGTAATGCACTTTGATGCCTTTGATGTGATTTTGGGTATGGACTGGTTGACCCATGTGGACGCGGTGATTGAGTGTTATAGGCGACGAGTGACTTTCCTCACACCAGAGGGCACCTGAAGCACTTTCGTGGGTGAGTGGTCTGATGATGCGTGCAAGTTGGGACCTTTGAGGCAAGGATGGGGCAATGTAACCCATTAGTTAGCCAGTCTAACTCTTGTTGACACCCAGCGGGAGAGTAAGGCGGTGTTACCAAGGTGGTGGATCAGTTTTCTGACGTGTTTCCCGAGGACTTGGTTGATTTACCACCAGAGAGAGAGGTGGACTTTCCGATAGAGTTGCTACCCGGTACAACACCTATCAGATTGGCAGCTTACAGGATGGCACCAGTCGAGCTCAGAGAGCTCAAGAGGCAGATAGACGAACTCTTGGCGCGTGGTTTTATTAGGCGGAGTAGTTCACCTTGGAGTGCTCCGGTGTTATTCGCCAAAAAGGCGGATGGTTCGCTTTGGTTGTGTATTGACTACCGACGGTTGAACCAGGTGACAGTGAAGAACAGATACCCCCTACCGAGGATCGATGATTTGTTTGACCAGTTCAGGGGTGCCCGTTGGTTTTCTAAGATTGATTTGAGATCTGGATACCATCAGTTGCATGTGCGGGAGTCAGGCATCCCGAAGACAGCCTTCAGTTGCAGATATGGCCATTATGAGTGGCTGGTGATGCCCTTTGGGCTCACAAATGCCCCAACGGTGTTCATGGGATTGATGAACCAGATTTTCACACCCTATCTTGATCAGTTCGTGGTGGTCTTTATAGATGATATCTTGATTTATTCCCGGACAAAGAGCAGGCATGAGGAGCATTTACATGTAGTGTTGCAGACATTGAGGGACCATAGACGATACGCAAAATTCACGAAGTGTGATTTTTGGCTGCAGCGGGTGAAATTTTTAGGGCATGTGATATCATCGGAGGGTATCACAGTGGATCCTGGCAAGATTGAGGCAGTGATGTCATGGAAGCGCCCAACGAATGTTTTCGAGATCCGGAGTTTTCTGGGGTTGGCCGGTTATTACAGGAGGTTTGTGTCACACCCCGGATTTCCAACCCGAGGAGACCGGAACGTGACCCTACCTTTATATTCAGAGGATAGAGTACAACATACACTTCACACTTTATATTCAGAGACAAAATCATATATTTATTAAGTCCAAACATACAAATGCGCCCAAACACGTTTTTATTACAAAAAACTCCTCATTACAATATCTCCCCACTGGAGTTACAAAGCTCACACAAAAACAATGAAACTCAAATAATAATAAACAAAGCCACAAAACAGAACTGCCTTCAACTTGGGTGCTTCCGCCTAACGCAAGTAGGTCCCTGTAGAAAAACCAAACACAGTAGGAGGGGTGAGCAACCACAACTCAGTAGGGATCATGTCTCCCCAACCCATCCCATGCTCCTAGCATCTACATGCCATGTGTACAAGTGCAGTGTCGTGATACAATAATTTCAGCAGACATAATAAACAACCACATCAACAATTACAATCTTCCACTGCCACACAGGCTAACACTTTAACCACAAGTGATTTAACCGCCTCTTCAGGCCAATGATTTACCCGCAAGTGATTTAACCGCTTCTTCAGGCCAATGATTTAACCACAAGTGATTTAATCGCCTCTTCAGGCCAATGATTTTACCGCCTCTCAGGCAAATAGTTTAACCGCCTCTCAAGCATAGTTTCCACAGCCTCACAGGCTAACATGATCAGTCCCGGGCTTCCACAGCCACCGGGTTCAATAGAACAGGCCCGGGCTTGCACAGCCACCGGATATACAAGCAAACACGCAGCACACATGGCCATACAGGCATAACATCAAACACTTAATATGCATGGTCACACAGGCATAACTTCAAACACTTAGCATGCATAGCCTCACAGGCATAACTTCAAACACTTAGCAAGCATACATTCACAAACTCATAAATCCAGCCACACAGGCATATTATCAAACATGTTCTAAGCATATACACACAGGCATATTCACACGGGCATTTTATCGAACATTTAACATGCACTAACCACCCAACATCAGAAATCACACCAAAATGCCACTGAAGGCCAACATTCATATAGGAGGTCACACCTATATGAATTTACATATAAATATTATAACAACAGCCATAGAAACTCTGTAAAACATCTACACAGGGCTAACCTCGGAACAGACCGGGAAAGACAGAACCCATACCTTAAAGAAGATCCTCCTTGTTCCCGCGCTAGACGCCGTCCTCCCCACTCAAGATGCTCCGGCAGCAACCAACAGCTCTCCTTCCTTCCCTCTCTATAGCTCTCTCTCTCTCTACGACGGCTGTAGTGGCTGAAGAGAACCCTAGCCCTAGAACAAGGAGTCTTCACCTCTTTATATAGATAACTCAAACCCCAAAACGACGTAGTTTTGATTAAATGAATCTCAGCATCAAAACGATGTAGTTTTGATGACAGACTACAACCTTTTTGCAACCACACAGGGCAAAGCATTCATAATTTCACCATGGTCCTTTAGCAAAAGAGGATCAGAACAACAAAACAAGGGTAATGGAGGCTGCACGTGAGAAAGCATTCTCACGTGCATTCTCACGAGCACGTCCAAATGCTCTAGAATTTCACCACAAGCCTTGGAACAACATCAGGAAGGCTCCCATGCAAAAATCTCACTGCACGTGAAAAGCCCTTCTCACGTGCACTCCCTATTGGGCTCCAACTTTGCCTCTTGCTTGCTTATCAACATACAAGATGATTTAGCCAAAGTGTGTGGAAATAAAACTCCCTAAAACCCAACAATTTCCACCCAAAAAGGCAAAAATGAAACTAACTCCTCACATCCCAAAATACGGGTCATTACAGTTTGTACAGGACTTCTCCCGATTAGCTACACCGATGACTGGCTTGACCCGAAAGGGAGTACGGTTTGACTGGTCGGATGCTTGTGAGGAGGATTTCAGTCAGCTGAAGGCCAGATTGACTTCGGCAACCATCCTGGTCCTACCACAGGAGGGTGTACCCTATGAGGTCTATTGTGATGCCTCTAATGTTGGATTGGGTTGTGTGCTCATGCAAGAAGGACGGGTAATTGCTTATGGATCTCGTCAGTTGAGGACCCATGAGAAAAATTACCCCACGCACGATATAGAGCTGGCTGCAGTGATCTTTGCATTGAAGAGTTGGCAACACTATCTCCTTGGGGAGAAGTTTGTGGTATATACTGACCACAAGAGTTTGCAGTACATATTTTCGTAGTGGGATTTGAATCTCCGACAGAGGCGTTCGGTGGAGTATATGCAATAGTTCCAGTTTGATCTTCAGTATACGCTTGGAAAGGCGAATGTAGTAGCTGATGCCTTGAGACGGAAGAGCCAGGCAACGGTGGCTCTCTGTGCTATCAAGGAATGGGAGATGATGGGGCAACTAGCTGCTCTGATGTTACAGCCAGTGCAGGGAGAAGAGTAGGGCATGCTGAGTGTGGTTACAGTAGTGCCTGAGTTGCGGCGTCAGGTTATTGAAGGTCAGTTGGGGGATGTTGAGTGTGAGGTCCTCCGGGATCAGATCCAGACTGCCGTACTTTCTACGGATTGGACAGAGGATTCTAACCATGTGTTACGCTATCGAGATCGGTTGATTGTTCCATCTTCTCTCCGGGAGGCAGTTTTATGGGAATTTCATCACTCTCGTTTGGCTGTTCATCCTGGGGGAACGAAGATGTACCATGCTGTACGGCAACAGTTCTGGTGGTCGGGCCTTAAGAAAGCCATTGCGGAGTTTGTTTGACGGTGTTTGACATGCCAGCAGGTCAAGGCCGAGCATTTGCAGTCTGCAGGCGAGTTGCAGTCATTACCTGTGCCAGCGTGGAAGTGGGACCATGTGACTATGGACTTTGTCACAGGGCTTCCTCGTTCTAGAGGCCATGATGCTATTTGGGTTGTTGTAGACCGATTGACGAAATCTGCCCACTTTATTCCGATTCGTGAGACCGATCCTGTCATGCCCCCGAATTCCAGGGAACCCGGAACCGGGTATATGACTTCCCCTTGCCCGCAGCCGATAGGTCAAAGGGTTGGTGACTAGCACCAATGGAGACTACACCGCGGGTGTTGTCTCAAATATGTAACCCTGTATAGTCATACATCAAGGGTAATCCTGTACTTTCCCATATATCATCATACATATAATGAGTCAAACAATCATACAGACATCACATCATACAGTATGCAAATACAACTGTCCACGGACCCATGTCCGGGATATCACATAAAACACTACAAAATATAAATGTATCATACATCAGAGTAGTGGGCATCCTCCTGGAAGAAAGTCCTCCACTAGTCTCGAGTCACACCTGAAAAGGGTAAACAACAAGTAGGGGTGAGCGACAAGCTCAGTAGGTGACCCCATACCACGCCCCGGATTTCCAACCCGAGGAAACCGGTACGTGACTCCCCTTTTTCCCACACGGAGGGCAAAGGGGTTAGGATACAAACCAAGAATATTATAGTTTAAGCATCCACAACACATTCAAGACAGTAAAGTTCATAAAAGCAATCCACAATCCAAACCAGTCTTTATTACAACAAAATCATCTTTTCAATCCATCCCCACTGGGGTTACATCAATTCTCATAAAAAAAAATAACATAAATGGTAGACAGTAAAGTAAATAAGGTCTTCCACCTTGGGGTCCCTCCTAACGCCTGTATGTTCCTGAAAGAAAACACAACATAGAGGGAGGAGTGAGCGACCACAGCTCAGTAGGGATCATGTCTCCCCAACCCATCCCATGCTCCTAGCGTCTACATGAATGTGTACAGGTGTAGTGTAGTGACAATAAAATGTAAACAAGTTGTATTCCACATTCACATGGCACACACATATTCACAGCCATACAGGCTTAGCCATATAGGCTAACATATCCACAGCCACTCAGGCTTAGCCACATAGGCTAACATATCCACGGCCATATAGGCTTAGCCACACGGGCTAACATATCCACGGCCATATAGGCTTAGCCACACGGGCTAACATTTCCAGTCCCGGGCTTCCACAGCCACCGGGTTCCACAAGCACAGTATACAAGGTCACACAGGCATTAAACCAAACACTTAGTTCGCACAGCCCATCGGGCATAAAATCAAACACTTGACATACAGAGTCTCACAGGTCTTTTACCACACGCTTACATGCATACATTCACAAACCCACAAACCCAGCTACACAGGCATATTATCAAACACATACTAGGCATATTCACACAGACATATCCACACAGGCATTTTATCGAACACTTAATATGCACACCATCCAACACCAGAATACATCAAAAATTGCCATTGAAGGCCAACATCCATATAGGAGATCACACCTATATGGATTACATATATATATAAACAGGTATAATTCATAATCTGCCCTAGAACCCTAGGACAGAGGAGGATTTAGGAAGAACAGAACCCCTACCTTGTATGTTCTCCTGCTCCCGCTTCCACGCAAGACTCCGACCACCCACGCAAGACGCTCCGGCAGCCACCAGAAGCTCTCCTTCCCTCTCTCTCTCTCTCTCTCTCTCTCTCTCTCTCTCTCTCTCTCTCTCTCTGCGACGGCTGGTGGAGCAACAAACCCTAACCCTAAAACAAAGGGGCTTCTCCTCCTTATATAGACAACACAACATCAAAACGACGTAGTTTTGATTAAGTGAATCCCAGCATCAAAACGACGTAGTTTTGATGGAACAAGCTATGACCTTCCCACCTCCATACACACCAAAATAGTCACAATTCCAACATGGTCCTTTGGGAAAAGATCATTAGAATGTCAAAACCAAGGGAACCATGCAAAAATATGGCTGCACACCAATTTGAATGTGAATTCCCCAATTCACGTGCAACTCCAAATGCACTCCAAATGCGCTCAAACTTCACCCCTAGCCTCCTTGCATCATGTAGAAGACAACCACACTTGCACGTGAAATGGACCCATTTCACGTGCACCTCACATACACGTCCGTTTGGCCTGAAACTTCTGTGGTAGATAGAGGACATCAATCTAAGCATCTTTCCTTTTGCACATGAATTCATTTGAGCCCATTCACTAGGTCAAAATCTAGAAAAACTACTCAGAAGGCAAAACTGTGACTAACTCAAGGTATGGGTCCTTACATCCTCTCCCCCTTAAGACTTTTCATCCTCAAAAAGAAATGACATACGAGGAAAACAAACTCAAGCTACCCATTTGCCACACAACGAGCCACAACACCCAAATGGGTCATACACCGCGCACAGCACATAACAGCACATAACAAGGTACCACCATAATCCATATAATCCATAACCACATGCATCACAATAATGTATATAACACATATCCGCATGTGTGTCACAAATACACCTCAAAACACATCACAAATATGAACATATGTCTAAAAGACAATACACCAAATCATACACAACTAATACAAGAAAACACATCACTATCGCTTGGCCAACAGCCACCTCCCACGCTTAAGATTGTTCGTCCTTAAACAATTCTGGGTGATGCTCATGCATCACGGACTCACGCTCCCAAGTCTCCTCCTCAATGCCACGGTGCTACCATAACACGCGAACCAAAGGAATAGCACGACCACGCAAAAGCTTTTCTCGCCGATCTAGGATACGGATAGGGGCCTCAACAACGGACATGTCATCCTCAATGTCCAATGTTCCCCAATCGATCACATGAGTGGGGTCAGGGTGATACATCCGCAACTGGGACACGTGGAATACATTGTGCACTTGACTCAGCCGCGGTGGTAACGCTAAGCGGTAGGCTACAGGCCCCACACGATCCAGAATCTCAAAAGGACCAATAAACCGCGGAGATAGCTTGGAACCTCGCCCAAACCGTCGATGTCCACGACGTGGAGAAACACGAAGAAACACATGATCACCAACAGAAAACTCCAAAGGTCGCCGCCGCTGATCCGCATAAGATTTCTGCCGACTCTGAGCTGATAACAAACGCTGACGAATCAACTTAACCTTCTCGGTAACCTCTTGAACCAACTGCGGTCCCAAGAGAGCTGTCTCCCCCACCTCGGTCCAACACAACGGTGATCGGCAGGGTCTGCCATACAACGCCTCAAAAGGAGCCATCCCAATGGACGCCTGAAAACTGTTATTGTAGGCAAACTCCACCAAAGGAAGGTGAGTTGCCCACGAACCCCCAAAATCTAACACACAGGCCCGTAACATGTCCTCCAACGTCTGATTCGTCCTCTTTGTCTGACCATCAGTCTCAGGGTGAAAGGCTGTACTCAAGTGAAGCTTGGTCCCCATAGCTGACTCAAGGTCCCAATAGATAGCTCCCCAGCCTCAATACGGGCACGGAGAATCTCACACTCAATGTCACCTAACTGTTCCTCCCGGACGTGCTGGTACAACTCAGGCACAATCACCAAAGGACTCAGGACTGTCCCACTATCACGAACAACAGGCTGCAGCTGCAATATCGCCAACTGCTCCATTAGCTTCCACTCTCTCACGGACACCTCAGCTTTCCCTTTTCTGCTCAATGCGTCAGCCACAACATTACCCTTGCCCGGGGTATAGGCGAGAGTAAAGTCAAAGGTCTGCAAATACTCCACCCATCTCCTTTGCCTCAAATTCAAGTCCTTCTGAGTAAAGATGTACTGAAGGCTCTTGTGATCTGAGAACACTACAAACTTTTCCCCCAAGAGGTAGTGCTGCCAACTCTTCAGGGCGAAGATGACAGCCGCCAACTCAAGATCATGGGTAGGGTAATTCTGCTCATGAGGCTTCAGCTGCCTTGACCCATAAGCTACCACACTGTGCTCCTGCATAAGCACACACCCCAAACCAACCCTGGACGCATCACAATACACCTCATATGGGATATCCTCCCGAGGTAACCTCAATACCGGTGCAGTGGTCAAACGGGTTTTGAGAGCCTCAAACGCCTGCAGACACTTGTCAGTCCAATCAAACTTCACGCCCTTCCGAGTCAACGCTGTCATAGGAGCTGCCAAACGGGAGAACCCTTCGACAAAATGACGATAGTACCCCGCCAAGCCAAGAAAGCTACGGATCTCAAAAACGTTGGTTGGCCTTGCCCACGATGCCACAGCCTCAATCTTGGCTGGGTCCACCCTAACTCCCTCAGCTGACACCACATGGCCAAGAAAGTGAACCTCCTGTGACCAAAACTCACACTTGCTAAACTTAGCAAACAGCTGTTGGTCCCTCAAGGTTTGCAACACTGTTGCTAAGTGCTCCACATGCTCCTTCTCGGTCTTGGAATACACCAAGATATCATCAATAAACACCACCACAAACGAATCCAAGTAGGGAGCAAAGACCTGGTTCATCAAATGCATGAACACCGCTGGCGAATTAGTGAGCCCGAAAGGCATCACTACCCACTCATAATGCCCATACCTGCACCGAAAAGCCGTCTTAGGGATGTCCTCCTCCCTAACCCTGAGCTGGTGATACCCCGACCGTAAATCTATTTTGGAAAACCACTGGGCCCCACTCAATTGGTCAAACAGGTCATCTATTCGAGGCAACGGGTACTTGTTCTTCACAGTCACTGAATTTAGCTTCCTGTAGTCGATGCAGAGACGAAGTGTGCCATCAGCCTTCTTAGCAAAGAGCACCGGAGCACCCCAAGGTGAGGTACTCGGTCTGATATACCCCTGGTCCCCTAACTCCTCTATTTGCCTCTGCAGCTCCCTCAGCTCGGCTGGCCCCATATGATACGCTACTTGGGAAATTGGACCCGTTCCCGGCACCAACTCAATGGTGAACTCCACACTCCTCTGCGGAGGTAAACTCCTCAACTGGTCAGGGAAGACATCCTGAAATTGGTCCACAACAGCGGGCCACACCCTCTTTTCCACCTTACCCTCCTCAGCAAAGGTCAGGGCTGCCAACCTGTGGGTAATGGCACCCCACTGGTCCAACACTAGCCCGACCCGACTCGCCTCGCAGTCCCACTCCCCCTACAGGGTGCAAGAGGTCCCTGCAGGTGTCACGAACGATACACGCCGCCGATAACAATCTATCTTGGCCTGGAAAGCCATAAGCCAATCCATACCCAAGATCAGGTCAAACGTCCTCAAAGGCATTACATGCAAGTCAAAACTCAGCTCCACCTCTCCTAGGGTTAACACACGGTCACGACACACACGCCGTACCTCAATCATGCCTCCCACCGGAGACTCCACAACTAGGGGCCTCGTGGCCTCCACACAAGCTAACCCCAAGCCATCAATAAGAAGCTCGGCAGCGAAGGAACACGATGCACCCGTATAAAAAAGAACAGAAGCTAACGTACGGGAAATCAAGAGGGTACCTCTAACCACCGATGGTCCTGCTCCACCCTCAGCTGGTGGGGGTGGTAGCTCAGCCTCCTCCTGGTACGTCGCCTCCAGCGCAAACACCCTTCCTTGTCCCGTGCCACTGGTCGGCTCACTCACTGGACGCTTCCCGCTAAGGTTGCCTCCAGCTTCAGTCTGCTGCCGCTCCGGCCTCCCCTGGGGTCGGGTCTGACTCGATCCTGCCTGACTAGCCTGCCACTGACGAGCTGGTCTCTCTGCTGGTGTACGGAAACTGGCGTCACTCCTCATGCTGGATGCCATGCCTCCAACTCCCTTGTTGCTACTCTGGCAAACCCGGCTCAAATGGCCTTCTCGTCCACAGCTATTGCATCGCAGTTTTTCTTGGGATACTCCCTCTTGAAGTGGCCTTGCTCCCCACAGCAATGACAACCGTTGGGGAGTCCTCCTGCCGGACCTTCCTGTCTGCTACCGCCAAAGCTAGACCTCCCTGGGGGCACTGATGGTTGTCCCCGGCTGCGGAAAGAACTGCTATCCCTTTCCTCAGTCTTGGGCCGCTTGGACCCGGAATCACGCTCCAACCCACCCTGCAACGGGCGACCCTGATGGGTCTGCCTCCCATCATCCAGCTCCCTCTCAGCTATACGGGCCGTCTCCACAACCTCAGCATAGGTCCTCAAGCATAGAATTGCCACCCTCTGCCTAAGGGCTGGCTTGAGACCCAAGGTGAACTTGTGGGCCTTCAGGTCCTCCCTTGCCACAGTCTCAGGAGCAAACCTACTCAAGCTCCGGAACTCCCGCTCATACTCAGGTACCGTCCTGGATCCCTGCTTCAGGCTGCCGAATTCCTCCCTCTTCCGCCATCTCACTGATTCCGGGAAGAACTCATCATGGAAGAGTTGCAAGAACTCCTCCCAAAGCATGAGTTGCACCGCACGGCTCCCTGCGACACTCGTCCACCACTCCAAAGCATCCCCCTCCAGCTGTCGAATTGCCAGTCGCACCTTATCCTCTTCCCGGGGCAGGAGAAAGGAGAACACATGCTCGATCTGCCTCAACCACTGCTCAGCTACCACAGGATCACCTTCCCCCTTGAATCGCGGAGGTTGTTCCTTTCGGAACCGTGTCACCACGTCATCCTCTGCACGAGTCGGTACACCACCCAGCGAACTCTCACGCTCACCAGGCAGCTCTCCTATTGGTGGTGGTGGTGGTGGCACCACCTGCTGTGCTGCCATCTCACGACGCACCTCCTCCCGAACCTCCTGCCGGAGTCCCTCCCGTAGCTCTCGTACCTCCAGCCGGATGCCTTCTCGTAGCTGTGCCAGCAACAACGCATGCCCTCCAACGGACGGTCCCGCACCCGGACCCTCATGGGCAGATGACTCATCAGCCACTGCCCCAGACGCACATGTCACTCTCCTCGGCGGCATTCTTACTACACGAAGTAAGAAGCACAACATCAAAACAAATTTATAATCTATCGCGTCACTACCTCTACCCCACTGATCAATTCCACTATCACATGACATTACACACATACATCGTATCAATCACATTTCACAGTTCAGTACGCATTGCCAAACAAATCAGAGTTGCACATTTCACTTAATCATATCCACAGTTTAGCACACATTCACAGCAAATGCAACTAGTGCCCTAATGCCAATGCATGCAAATCCTACCACAAGACTGGACTACCCTAAGCACACCTTGGAGGCTCAAAGAGGACCATGTTGATCAGGCATGTCCCTCCAGGCTCCTCCAAAGGACTTAGGATAACCAGGTCCGCCCACTACCCTAGGCCAACTAGACCATGCTCTGATACCATATTGTCACGCCCCGGATTTCCAACCCGAGGAAACCGGTACGTGACTCCCTTTTTCCCACACGGAGGGCAAAGGGGTTAGGATACAAACCAAGAATATTACAGTTTAAGCATCCACAACACATTCAAGACAGTAAAGTTCATAAAAGCAATCCACAATCCAAACCAGTCTTTATTACAACAAAATCCTCTTTTCAATCCATCCCCACTGGGGTTACATCAATTCTCATAAAAAAAATAACATAAATGGTAGACAGTAAAGTAAATAAGGTCTTCCACCTTGGGGTCCCTCCTAACGCCTGTATGTTCCTGAAAGAAAACACAACATAGAGGGAGGAGTGAGCGACCACAGCTCAGTAGGGATCATGTCTCCCCAACCCATCCCATGCTCCTAGCGTCTACATGAATGTGTCCAGGTGTAGTGTAGTGACAATAAAATGTAAACAAGTTGTATTCCACATTCACATGGCACACACATATCCACAGCCATACAGGCTTAGCCATATAGGCTAACATATCCACAGCCACTCAGGCGTAGCCACATAGGCTAACATATCCACGGCCATATAGGCTTAGCCACACGGGCTAACATATCCACGGCCATATAGGCCTAGCCACACGGGCTAACATTTCCAGTCCCGGGCTTCCACAGCCACCGGGTTCCACAAGCACAACATACAAGGTCACACAGGCATTAAACCAAACACTTAGTTCGCACAGCCCATCAGGCATAAAATCAAACACTTGACATACAGAGTCTCACAGGTCTTTTACCACACGCTTACATGCATACATTCACAAACCCACAAACCCAGCTACACAGGCATATTATCAAACACATACTAGGCATATCCACACAGGCATTTTATCGAACACTTAATATGCACACCATCCAACACTAGAATACATCAAAAACTGCCATTGAAGGCCAACATCCATATAGGAGATCACACCTATATGGATTACATATATATATAAACAGGTATAATTCATAATCTGCCTTAGAACCCTAGGACAGAGGAGGATTTAGGAAGAACAGAACCCCTACCTTGTATGTTCTCCTGCTCCCGCTTCCACGCAAGACTCCGACCACCCACGCAAGACGCTCCGGCAGCCACCAGAAGCTCTCCTTCCCTCCCTCTCTCTCTCTCTCTCTCTCTGCGACAGCTGGTGGAGCAACAAACCCTAACCCTAAAACAGAGGGGCTTCTCCTCCTTATATAGACAACACAACATCAAAACGACGTAGTTTTGATTAAGTGAATCCCAGCATCAAAACGACGTAGTTTTGATGGAACAAGCTATGACCTTCCCATCTCCATACACACCAAAATAGTCACAATTCCAACATGGTCCTTTGGGAAAAGATCATTAGAATGTCAAAACCAAGGGAACCATGCAAAAATATGGCTGCACGCCAATTTGAATGTGAATTCCCCAATTCACGTGCAACTCCAAATGCACTCCAAATGCGCTCAAACTTCACCCCTAGCCTCCTTGCATCATGTAGAAGACAACCACACTTGCACGTGAAATGGACCCATTTCACGTGCACCTCACATACACGTCCGTTTGGCCTGAAACTTCTGTGGTAGATAGAGGACATCATTCTAAGCATCTTTCCTTTTGCACGTGAATTCATTTGAGCCCATTCACTAGGTCAAAATCTAGAAAAACTACTTAAAAGGAAAAACTGTGACTAACTCAAGGTACGGGTCCTTACACCCCAAAACTCCACATCATGCAACACATATAAGTCTATACTATATGCTCAGTGTACTCGTGCACCGTGTAGTATGCACAATCATCAGGACTCAGCCTGCAACAAACATCAGGACTCAGCCTGCTCACACAGGACAACTTGTCCATGATCCTCCATGGGATCCCAGCTCAGGGCACTCAGCCCTAGCTCCACGAGCTCAACGGCTCAACTCAGGCCTTAGCCTGTCCACAGCGCAATATGCCCGGCCACAGTCGCCACACAGGCCTGCCATCGGTGCATATGCCTGCCACGTCAACCACATAGCACCATTGGTGCATCACGGTGAGAACACAAACAAGTCACGAAGTCCATGCCCCAATACCTCACACCAACACACTAACATGAGTATGACATGTCATTCTCAACATTTCCTTTAAAACTGTAGCCAGTCTTCACAAGTAAATCCTCAATCCTTGATTTATGAATGAAGTACCCATAGCAGCTATTTTCTTGAAATCAAAAGTCCCGGCATTGGCTTCTCATATCATAAATAAGATAATCTGATTTTTGGGGATTTTTCTGAGATGTCTAACCCCACTTTCCAAAAATTCACCACTACGAACTTTTGGATTTTCCCAAGATTTTACACTAAATCCAAATTTTCACATTTTGAAATAGTGAGAATTAATTTTTCTAGTATTTTTCTTTGAATCCAAATGGGGGGGTATTTCGTTATTTATATTGTAACTTAAATACTTAAATGTATAGATGGGTATAGGTTGCAATGTAAATAGGTCCAGTCCAGTGCTGTACAGTGTCCAGTTACACTGCAGGAGCTGCGACTCGTAGCTCAGAACGGCGACTCGTAGCTGCGGAGCGCGCCTCGAAGACTCGAAGCGAGGCTACGACCTTCGACCTACGAGGCTACGAACTTCGACCCTTTGACTACGAACTACGAGGCTACGAACTACGAGTCTACGAACTACGAGGCTACGAACTACGAAGCTATGAACTACGAGTCTACGAACTACGGGTCTACGAACTACGAACTACGAGGCTACAAACTACGAGGCTACGAACTATGAGTCTATGAACTACGGGTCTACGAACTATGAACTACGAGGCTACGAACTTTGACCCTTCGACCCTTTGACTACGAACTTTGGGTCTTCGTCAGTTTGACCCAGGAACGCGCCCAAGGTACTGTTCATCGTCGTTTTTGCTTGTTCTTCGTCTGGAATGCACCCAGAAACTCCCAGACGCTCACTAACACCCCTGTTTCGCAACAAACTATGATATCTACCTCAAAACGCGTCCAAAACGCCTCTAAATCGCGCAGAAACAACATAAACACGTATAAAATTCCAGATTTCCAGAAATCTAGATCTAAACCCAGATTTCCATGGTTGACTTATCAACCCTCATGAAAAACATAGTAAATCAACCCTAAAATCACAGAAACATATATCCATAGTGATATAAAACAGTTCTTAACCACAGATCTTATGCTAAACCATTAGATCTAACCCAAAATTGGTTTTCCCCAAATTCTAGGGTTCATGCTCAATTTCATAAATCATGATAAATTCGTGCAGATCAAAAACAAGAGAGAGATAAGAAGTTCAAGGACACCTACTTGAAGTGAATCTTTGAGCTCTACGAACCCAAATCGCCCCAAATCGTCCCAAATCACCAAGGCCTCCAAGCTCTCTCAAGCTCTCTCTCTCAAACGCACAAACGTGAAACGTAAAGTGAAAGCTTTTTTTTCTTCTATTTATATTTCTGCTAGTCAATTGACCTAGTCAACCATTGACCCAGTCAATAATTGACCTCCCAACACAAAAATTGACCTCTAAGGCCCCGAACTCCAAATTGAGTCAAACTACAGTCAAAACGCTTGAAATGACGAGCACAACACTAAACAGATATTATTACACCCAAATGACCGCCCAAACGCAAAGTCAACCAATAAACCCTGAAAAGTCAATAATCGGGTCAAATGGGACCCCGACTCAGAATTGGGCCCAAGTACAGTCAAAATGCTCACATCGACGACTACACTACCGTCCAGATAGTTACATTCCCATAGAATGGCTATCTCTCAAAACTACCCAAATACGAGTCTTTACAGATCTAGTCCGGACCTTGGGATAATGATATGTCGACGTGGTGGTACGGTTGCATGGTGTGCCATTGTCGATCGTTTCTGATAGGGATGCTCGGTTCACTTCGCAGTTCTGGCGGCAGTTACAGCGTGCATTGGGCACCAGAGTGAACTTGAGTACAGCTTACCACCCTCAGACAGATGGCCAGTCCGAATGCACTATTCAGATTCTCGAGGATATGCTCCGTGCTTGTGTGTTGGATTTTGATGGTAGTTGGGAGGCTCACCTTCCCTTGGTGGAGTTCTCCTACAACAACAGCTATCAGGCTACGATAGAGATGGCGCCATATGAGGCATTGTATGGGCGACTGTGTCGCTTCCCTTTGTGTTGGGCCTAGGCAGGAGAGGCAGTTATTTTAGGTCCTGATATGGTCCAGGAGACTGCTGACTTGGTTCAGCTAATCCGACAGCGGATGTTGACAGCCCAGAGTCGATAGAAGTCATATGCTGACAGACGGCGGCGACCACTTCAATTCATCGTCGGGGATTGCGTCTTTTTGCGAGTCTCGCCACGGCGGGGGCACAGGCATTTTAGGCAAGGGTCCAAACTCTCACCTCGATTTGTGGGTCCTTTTCCTATTGTTGCTATTGTGGGACCAGTTGCCTATTGATTAGAGTTACCACCCGGGCTAGCTTGTGTTCATGACGTTTTCCATGTCTCCCAGTTGCGGAAATATTACCCAGATTCTTCTCATGTGCTTGATTGGTGTGAGATAGAGTTAGTAGATGATGGTTCTGTTGTAGAGGCACCAGTTCAGATTTTAGACCGTAGGGAGCAGGTCTTGCGGGGCAAGAAAATTCCTTTGGTTCGCGTTTTGTGGCGTCACCACAACATGGAGGAGCAGACCTGGGAGCGCGAGAGCCAGATGCATGCTCTTCACCCCGAGCTGTTCGAGGACGAACAGTCCTGAGGTGGGGAGGGTGTCGAGATCCTTACTATGCGTTGAGGTAGTTAACCTTGTTGTTTTTGTTTATTGTGCTTATGGTTGTAAATATTTTTGGTTGCGTGTGATTTGTTGTGCTGTTGGTTACCTTGTTCATGGGTGTTGTTTTGTCTATCATGCTAGTTATAGCTAGGTTGTGCATTATTTTAGCCTAGGATATTATTTCATAGAGGATAACTTATCTTTTCGGGGACAAAAAGTCCTAAGGTGGGGAGGATGTAAAGACCCGTACTTGGGTGATGTTGGAAGTTGGGCCCAAATGGAGTTTGAATATCGATTCGGCAGTGTGACTTCAATGTGAGCGTAGGGTTATCATTATTTTTATTATTTAATATGGTGTTTTAATATGTTGAGGTTATTATTAGATATTATAATTATTAATATGATTCTGGGATTAATTCTTATAATGAAATATATTATTGTTATTATTATTATTATTAAATTTTATTCATAATTATTTTAATAGTTAGAGTTATTATTATCATTATATTATATGTTTTTTTAAGGTTACTATTATTAGTTATTATTAGATTTAATATATATATATATATATATATATATATGAGTATATATATAAAGGTTAATATGAAAGAAGGAACGGAAGGGAAAAACCTAGGTCATGCGTGTGCAGTGGTTGGTAGGGAAGAAGGGTTGGAGCATCGTGTCCTTTTGTCTATTCGGAACAATCCAGGTAGGTGATTCCTATTTTCTAATATTACATGCAAAAAAAAAAGATATATATATATATAATATATATATATATATATATATATATATATATATATATATATATATATATACTGAATCTTGTCACTGGGTGTTCGTTCTAAGGTGGTGCGACGGGTTGAGAGTCCTTTTCCCAAGGGTGATGCAAATCTGCAGTTGCTTCCTTTGGGGCAGATTAGCGGCGGCGTTGGAGGGTTGACATATGGGTCACGGTGTTGTGGGTTGTTCCCAGCTTGACTTTCTTCTTCGGCGATTTCTAGTGCGAAACGACGACCTTAACACCCTACCTGCTTTGTTGTTATTTAGTTATTAATATTATTAACTATTATTATTATTCTTATTATTATTATTATTATTATTATTATTATTATTATTATTATTATTATTATTTATCAAATTCCATGCCAGGCCAGTCGGCCTGGCAGTCTCCCGCGAGATGCAGCGTAGTCAATAGTTTTTTTCTGCATGATGCAGTCGTCCGCCAGGCTGCTTTGTTTTGCAGGTTGGTGGTGGGCGAGATGCAGCGCAGACGGTTGCATGCAGTGGTGGCTGCGCCTTATACACAGATCCATCGAATAATGTTATATATATATACATATATATATATACATAGAGATATAAATATATTGATATCTAATATGTGGTACACATATTATTCATGTGGTCTTCATTGGTATACGTACTAGAGATATATTATCCCACCCAATAGTTTAATATTATATACTAATATATACATATATATATATATATTTATATGTATTAGTATATGATAAAGGTATGCATGTCAAATAATCAAAAGCGGTACTGGAGCCAACATTTACGTATATATATATATATATATATATATATATATTATTGGGTTGAATATCATTAGTTTACAATATTTGTACATATTGTTTGGATTCGATATTGTTAGTTTAATAATATAAATTTGGAATTGGGCCTGTTATTATTTGTTGGTGATTTAATTGTCGTTTGTGGCCCGTTGACTGTTGCTTTAGCAAATTAAATATTTTGTATGTTATAATACTGGCTTGGTGAATTATTATCTATTGACTAAATGTGAGGGAATGGTTGTGAAGTTGGTGGTAGAATTTATTGGGTTAACCGTAGGTCCCATATAGGGCTGGCAGGAGGCTACAGGTCCCCTATGTGGCTGGTAACCCAGGTCCCATATGTGGCAGGTTGTCATTAGGGACACCACGGGTCCCACATATGGCTATCTAGTAGTAGCTGGAATTCTTGGAGTTGGTAATGGGAATTTCCATGGATGGTTTGTTTGCTGGCGTGAGCTTTTATTAATTAAAATGTGATGTGATGTCTTATTTGTGATTTACTGGAATTTAAACGTGATAAAAAGTGACATAACACTGACACAAGCATACACTGATCATTTATACCTAGGAAATTATGTTATAAGGTAGTGGAGATTGGGATCACCTACTGGGCATACGTGCTCACCCTACTTTATCTCTATTTTTCTACAGGTTGTAGGGAGTAGTTGGTGGAGCCATAGCGGAGCAGGTTGGGACATCTTTAGTGTAGGATTATTTTTATGAACTTGGTTTCTATTTATTTATTTTATTTCCGGACTTGGGTCCGTGACAGTTGTATAAACTTGGATAGTTGGACCTTGCTACTTTGTGTTTATCTTGTTGACTAAATTCAGTAATATTGATTGCACTGATATAATTATTGGTTGATTGCATGTTGTGTTTGGATCATTAGTAAGTACAATGCTACCCCCGTTGTAGTATTGTATAGGAATGGATCAGTCTCCAACCCCTCGACCCCTGGAGTGGGCGTGGGGAAGTCGCGTTCTTGATTCTGTGGGTTTCAGAATCTGGGGGCGTGACAAGCTCGATTCGGTTTGATTTAGTTACCATACAAGCTTGGCTCGAACTCGGCTAAACTCATTTGGCTCAATTCATTTACAAGCCTAGCTTGGGAATCAAAAGGTCCAACCAGATGATTGGATTGTCGGTTACTCAGACCACATACCTTCATTAAAAGTACTATTAACATATTTTCTATAAAAGTTTGTTTTCTTTTATTTAGAAAAAATAAAAAATTATAAAATCATTCTGATAATTGAAGCATTTACATTTAACTTTTTCTATAAGGTTTGTATAATATTTTCTAATGTATTAGAAAACACCATTCACTCAATATTCGCTTGACTAAACTCGACTCGAACTCGAGTTCAATACTATACAAGCTCGGCTCGGTTACTAAACAAGCTCGACTAGACTCAGCTCGATTATTGCATAAGCTCAATTCGGCTTAGCTCGTTTACAAATTTACCAAACATATACCTTTAAATAAGCGACACATCTAAAGACCCGTATTCTTGGTCATAGGAGTGGACTCTGCGTTAGAGTGAGATTTGGAATGAGGAGATGTGAGCATGTAATTAGGCTCGAAAAGTGTGAAAGTTTGACTATACTTGGACCCGTTTGGAGTCCAAAGCCCCGTGGAATAATATGGGCTTATTTGAGGGTCTTTTGGGCATTATGGAAATTAAGATAGAGGAGAGCTTTATTTTTAATTTTTAGGTAAATAGTATAAAAGGAGAGATAAGGTTTCTTGTGCGTTTTTGACATTCTGCGCAAGAAAAAGAGAAAGAGAGAGGTATACGCAAGAGAAAGAGAGAGTGTGTGTAAAGACTCGTATTTGGGTAGTCTTGAGAGATAATCATTCTATGGGAATGCCACTATCTAGACGGTAGTGTAGCCGTCGATGTGAGCATTTTGATAGTACTTGAGACCGATTCCGAGTCGGGGCCCCGAGTGGCTCGATTGTTGACTTTCTTGGGTTTATTGGTTGAGTTTACGTTTGAGCAGTCATTTGAGTGTGATAATATCTGAATAGTATTGTGCTCGTCATTTTGAGCGTTTTAACCGTAATTTGACTCAATTTGGAGTTTCTGACCTTGGAGGTCAATTATTACTTTAGGAGGTCAATTATTGACAAAGTCAATTATTGGTCAATAATTGGCATAAATATAAATAGAATGAAGAGAAGGAGCTTTCACTTTACGTTATCATGTTGGTGCGTTTGAGAGAGAGAGAGAGAGCTTGAAAGCTTGAAGCCTTGGCGATTTGGGGCGATTTGGGTTCATGGCGATTTGGGGCGATTTGGGTTCATGGCATGGAGCTTGAAAACTTTTTATTATAAGAAAACAACTGCTATGAGTATCTTCTTCCTTGGTCAAGGCATGAGGATCGATTTGTGAAGACTGGCCTCAACTATAAAGGGAGTGTTGTGAACCTTGCCATAATGGTGTTGGTATGTTGGTTTGGGGAATTAAGGCTTGGACTCCATGACTTATTTGTGTTCTCACTGTGAGGCATAGGTGATACTATGTGGTTGATGTGATAAGCTAAGGCCTCTGTTGAGCTGTTGAGCTCGTGGAGCCATTTAAAGATTCGTATTTGAGTAGGATTGGGAGATAGCCATTCGATGGGAATGCAACTATCTAGACGGTAGTGTAGCCGTCGGTGTGAGTATTTTGACAGTACTTGGGCCCGATTCTGAGTCAAGGCCCCGAGTGGCCTAAATGTGACTTTCTAGGGGTTTATTTGTTGACTTTACATTTGAGCAGTCATTTGAGTGTGATAATATCTGAATAGTATTGTGCTCGTCATTTCAAGTGTTTTGGCAGTAATTTGACTTAATTTGGAGTTTATAACGTTGAAGGTCAATTATTGACAAGGTCAATTATTGGTCAATGATTGACAGAAATATAAATAGAATGAAAAGAAATATATTTCATTTTACGCTATCACGTTGGTACGTTTGAGAGAGAGAGAGAGAGAGAGAGAGAGAGAGAGAGAGAGAGAGAGAGAGAGAGAGAGAGAGAGAGCGAGAGAGATTGGAAGCTTGAAACCTTGGCGATTTGGGTTTGTGGAGTTTAAAGAATTACTCCAGGTAGGTGTCCTTGAACCTCTTAGTTCAATCCTGTCTTTAGATATGCACGGATTTATCATGATTTATGAAATTGAGTATGAACCCTAAGTTTTGAGGGAAACCCAATTTTGGGTTAGATCTAATGGTTTAGCATAAGATTTATGGTTAAGAACTTATTTATATCAGTTTATATATGTAATTCTGTACTCTGTTGAGTGAAACGTGTGTTTGTGAGTGCCTGGGGGTCGCTGGGTTGATTCCAGAAAAAGAACAGGCAAAAATGACGATGAACAGTACCCTAGGCGAACTTTAGAGTCGAAGTTCGTAGTCAGCAGCTATAGCTAGTAGCTTCGTAGTCAGCAGCTGCAGTCAGCAGCTTCACAGTCAGCAGCTTCGTAGTTAGTAGCTTCATAGTCAGCAGCTTCGCAGTCAGCAGCTGTAGTCAGCAGCTGATGTCAGCAGCTTCGGAGTCCGTAGCATCACTCCGTAGCTTCATTCCGCAGCTTCGCTCTGTAGCATCGCTCTGCAGTAGTGTTCCGTAGCAGTATTTCACAGCAGTGTTCCACAATAGTGCAACTGCATTGGATTGGACCATTGGACCATTTACGTTGTAACCTTTAAGTCTCTGCACATTTAAAAGTATTATACTTAAGTTACAATGTAAATAACGAAATAATCCCCCCTTCGGATTCAAAGAAAAATACTAGAAAATTTAATTCTCATTCCTTCAAAATGTGAAAATTGGGATTTAGTGTAAAATCTCGGAAAAATCAGTTTTTCGTAGAGGTAAATTTTTGGAAAGTGGGGTTAGACATCTAGAAAAATCCCCCCAAATCATATTATCTTAGTTATGATATGGAGACCCAATGCTGAGACTTTTTATTGCAAGAAAACAACTGCTATGGGTATCTTCTTCCTTGGTCAAGGCATGAGGATCGATTTGTGAAGATGGGCCTTAATTATAAAGGGAGTGTTGTGAACCTTAATGTCATATTGGTGTTGGTTTGAGGATTTGGGGCTTAGACTCTATGACTTGTTTGTGTTCTCACCGTGAGGTATAGGTGATACTATGTGGTTGACGTGACAGGCTAAGGCCTGGGTTGAGCCGTTGAGCTCGTGGAGCTAGGGCTGAGTGCCCTGTGCTGAGATCTCGTTGAGGTTCGTGTTGAGACGTTGAGCTCGTGAGTCGTTGAGCTCGTGGAGCTAGGGCTTAGTGCCCTGAGCTGGAATCCTATTGAGGATCGTGGACAAGCTATCCTGTGTGAGCAGGCTGGGTCCTGATGTTTGTTTAAAGGCTGAGTCTTGATGATTGTGCACACTACATAATGCACGAGTATACAAAGCATATAGTATAGACTTGTATGTTTGCATGATGTGAAGTATTAGGGTCACCTACTAAGCTTGTCGCTCACCCCTACTTGTTCTTTCCCCTTTTCAGGTGTGACCTGAGACTAGTGGAGGACTTTCTTCCAGGAGGATGTGCCCACTACTCTAATGTATGATACAGTAATGTATTTTGTATTGTTTTGTGTGATATCCCAGACAAGGGTCCATAGACAGTTGTATTACACACTGTTTATCATATGATGTTTGTATGACTGTTTGACCTATTGTATGTGTAGGTCCCAAAGTGAGTCTAGAGGGGGGTGAATAGACTTTCTTCGTGTGCGGAAGCTAGACTGTTTGCTGGTATGTGGTACTTCTAAGGATAACTATGTTGGAAGTATTTATGGAGAAGATGACAGTAGTAATTTGAGTAATAATGTGAGTTATGAACTATCAGACAAATCTAAGATGTAGTAAATGCTCCTTGTTCACAGATCTCAGTTGTATAAGGAATAGTCCGTGATAGTTTGATTTGTGGAAAATAACACTGAGGGTAGACTAGATAATCGTGCTGAATCTTGGTGAACAAGGGTATATGATGGATCACAACGTTTGATCTTGATCTTGGTTCAATGCGGCGCACAACACTTGGAAGCTCTTTTCTCTCTCTAAGTCTTTCTCTCTTGCGTTGGAACTCTGTACTTAATTCTCCAAGAGATAGATCTTGATGTATGTGAGAATCCTCTTTTTTTTTCTTTGTTTTTTGTGTATTCCACATTTTCAGAGGAAGAGACTTACTTCTTTTTCGATTCATGTGAGAGAGATATATATTTTAAGTTTAGATTGCTGTGCACCATGTTATCCATCCGACAGACTAACTTCCCGCCACTGGATATGCGGTGTCAACACCGGATTTCGTCCGGGAGGAAAACCCGCTTTTGGGGATGCGGTTCACCCACCCTTCACCCGAATGGTGATGAAAAAACAGAGTCGCCACCAACTGTTTTTGGGGTGCAGTTGGTCACCTAAAAATAATGAAGATCTACGTCGCCAGGACTGGGTTCGGGAGTTTGTTACGTGCGGGGAAGGACTAGCACCCCCGCAACGCCCTTTCGGTACCTATCGTAGGAGTGAAGAAGTTTCTAATTTGTTTTAACTGTTGCTTAAAGTTAACTAGTCTAAGGTGATGTTTACATATGACCTAAAGCTTAACTCTTTTTATCTTCTAAGTTATTTGTTGAAGTAAAATTAAGTCCAATATATCCTAAGCACTTAAAGGGAGTCCTAACAATTTGATTTTTCCATTTTATCTTTAAATCCTTTGTTGAAGTTTGAAAATTTAAAAGGAATTTTATGGTTTGTTTAAAATTTAAAACCTAGATCTAAAGAGAAGCTAAAGTTTAACTTATTTCTAAATCGCACACTGATAATGACACTAAGGGTAAAGATTAATAAGGAGAGGTAAAAAGCACATAAAAAAATCTAAGTGTTGAAAAAGTTTTAAACACATTCAGAATTAAACCTACGTTATCAAAAAGTTTAGAAGATAAAGTAAAATAAAGGCCAAATGTTGAAAAAAAAACCCAAGTATTTGAAAATGCTAAGTGAAAAGTTTTGTTTGTTTGTTTGTTTTTTTTTTGTTTTGTTTTGGTTGTTTTGGTTTTTTTTTGAAAAAAGCTTTTTCTTTCTTTTAGAAAACATTTTTTATATTATTATCTATTTACAAAAAGAGTTTTTATTTTTATATTAAAAAATATTTTTCTTATTTTTTTTAAAAGAAAGTATTAAACAAAATGCAATAATAAACAAGTGATGTGTGTGATAATGTGCCATTCACAAAAGGTAAACTCACCCCTTTTTTTTCCTCTCTCTCTCTTTCTTTTCTCTCTTTTTTTCTTTTCACTATGTTGGTTTACAAAGTACAATGGCATTGGGTTTTTTTAACCCATAATTAAAAAATTATCATTGGCCCAAAACTAACATTTTCCTAAGGCCAATAGGATAAAAAAAACAAAAAAACAATTAAATCTAAGTGTACATGTAAACATACATAAATGAGATTAACCGATATGTATACCCTTTTAAAGCTACACAAACCCGAATTCAACAAGCCAGAAGATGGACTAATTGTAAAACTCACGCACCAAATACGACAAACTAGCCCTATTCACAATAAAAAAAACCTAAAATTTTATATCCAACAAAAGGCCAGAAGACAGACGCAAATGAACACCGAAAGACACGTTATAACGCATAGCATACACATCAAATTCTAAACGTGTCCCAAAAACCAGTGGAAACTAAGGAAAAGAAAAGGAAGAACGTGCAAATGTGTTTGGTTTCACACTTCAGCAATTCAAAAGACAGAAAGGACGTTCAACCATTAAACCAGCCACAAAATGATCCCCAAACCAAACACCAGTCATTTAAGAAATAGTTCACAAGACAAAGAAAATTAAGTGAAAACAAAGCAAAAATGTCGTGAAAACAAAGTTATTCCCTCTCCCTTTTTTTTTTAGAACGGAGACAGCGAGGACAAATGGGGCGGAAACAGAGTCGTGTGTTTGTGTGTTTGTGTGGCGTGTGTTTGTGTGTTTGTTTTGTGTCTTCTCCCTTCCTTTCCTTCCCTTTTTTAGAACACGTAAATCAGTGAAAAGCAATCCAGGGATTGAAACAAAACATAGAATCAACCCAAAACATGAGCCTTTACCACAAATAATCACCGACAATGACCCACTCCTAAGCTACCAATGACAACATCAACCAAAACGCATAAACAGAAATAACCCAACCAAAATAAACACATAAGGGAGGATGATAGACCAACACGAAATTCTTTCCAATACAACTGGTTCGTCCTGTTGACAAACTGGGCGTCCTCTTCTCTAGGTCCTCTTTGGGCGTTGATTGACTGCAACCACGTTCTTCAATTGCCACCTTCACGCGCTTAGGTGAACGGATTCCATGGCAGGCCATCTAGGTTGACGTTCATTAGAGGGCGACGTTGATGGGTCGGCGTAGGATGCGACAACGTCGTGGGAAGGTGCTGCGTCGCAGTTTAGATGCTTGGGAGGCTACTTCGGTAGCAGGGTCGTTTAGGTTTGAGGGTGATACGGCGGCTGACGGGCTATGGTGGTGGAAGGGAAGAACGGGTAAGGTGTATGGAGCGTGCGAGGGTTAGGATCGAGTGGATGGAGGGTGAAACAGCGGTGGCTGATTTTGGAGGGTGAAGGCGGAGGTGGCCGGTGGTGTGACGTCCGGCCGGGGGACTCTCTTTGGAGGAGACAAATCAAGGGATTGTGGTATGGTGGTAGGTTGTTTTTAATCGTGAGAGCCCCCCCTTTTTAGATACGTGTGAGGGTTTAAATAGAGGACAGGGAATAGGGTTTGAGTCGAGGATGGATCGACGGCGCTGAATTGGTATTGAACTCGGGTTATCAGTGGGTAAGCTTGGTTTAACAAAGAGAAGATAACAAAGGTTAGAGCCATGGTTGAGTGGGGTTTTGCGGCCCTGCCTGGCGTTGAGGTTTTGGTATGGAGCTCCGGTGGGCACGGCGTGGAGGCGAGGAAGACGATGCGGATGAAATGGATCTGGGAGGATGGAGACGAGACTGCCGTGGGAGAGAGAGAGAGGAGACGACGTGATGAGGATAAGAATGAGCTATGTGGCTGAGTTAATTTTTTTTATTTGGTATTTTGTATTTTGTTTTTTGGTTTTCGTTTTTTTGTGTTTTAAATTTTGTATTTGTTTCCAACCAATCAATGACTGACACGTGCCCTGGAGATGGGCGGAAAAAGAAAATAAAAGCAGAAAATTAATTTGTTTTGGGATGGTAGGACAATCTAGATTTTAAAAAGGCTAAAAAAAATTATTTTTGGACTCGGAGCGTCACGATGAGTAACCCCGTGTCATTTTTATTTGAAAATGGTCTCATTTTTGTGCCAAGGCTGTACTACACGTTCCTAAACCGCTTTATTACCAAAAAAGCATTTTTTAATTTTTCAAAAATAAGCTCTTGGAGTAAATATATGCAATATATATGTCAAAATTCTTAGAATGAGGAGAGGATTAAGAAAATGAGGTTCGTGACCTGATTCGGAGTGTTGCTTTGAATGTTGGCCGCTAGTTCATCGCCGTAAGTAGTCCGAATACAGTTTTAACCATAACTTCTTCATTTGACCTCAGATTTGTGCGTGGTCGAAGGTGTTGATCCTCAAATTTCATTTTCTATCCCCCGGAACTGTCTCTTTGGCATTTTGAAAGCCTTTTTCAAGAAGTCATCGAAATATACTTCGAATTGACGATCACGTCTCTTTATTTATCTGTACAAAGTGAGTAATGAATAGAAAAAAAAGTATAAGGAGAAAAATGAATGTTATGTCCAACCCGGACAAAATGGGGTCCAACAGCTGCCCCTCTTTGTACATTGTTTGTATACAAACAGTGTGCAAAGATAAGAATGGAATCATTTTGGACGGGTTGGAACACTTACCTGACTTACCTGATGCCGAAACAAGGTAGAACGTCACGGTTGGAAAGGAGGCTTTTAAGGCCAATGAAAATTTAAGAGGCATCTAGGATCAACGGGAATTAGAAAGGGCAAAAAGTCAGAAGTTTAAAAGGCATCTATGGATAACAAAAATTGTAAAGGCATCTAGGGCTGACAGGAATTGAAAAGTAAATGTGGGATAGGTGCAGGGGAACTGCCTACGAACTTTCCAAATAGAGAAACGAAAAAGATAAGCGCAGGGGAACCACCTACGAACTTACTTGAAATGGAAAAGAAAACGGGGGATAGATGCAGGGTAACTGCCTGCGGACTCCCCGAAATTAAATTTAAAAACCAAGGATGGTTACCGGGGACCTGCCGGTGGACTTTCCAAAAAAATGAAAAAGAAAGGTGGGATAGGTGCAGGGGAACTGCCTACGGACTTCCCGAAAGGATTTTTTTTTAAACTAAGGATAGTTACCGGGGACCTGCCGGTGGACTTCCTGAAAAAATGAAAAAGAAAGGATGGGATAGGTGTAGGGGACGTGCCTGCGGACTTCCCAAAAGTAAATTTAAAAAACTGAGGATAGTTACTAGGGACCTACCGGCAGACTTCCTTAAAAAAATGGAAAAGAAAGATGGGATAGGTGTAGGGGAGCTGCCTGCGGACTTCCCAAAAAGATAAAAAGGATACAAATATGTACGAGGGATGACCTTTAAGGTCGAGGGACTGAAATGGCATCTAAGGCCTGTGAAGGAAATCAAAGATTGCTGAAGAAATTTTTTAGTGAGTCAAAATAGGCTCCCTCTACAAGTTCACTCAATGAGATCGCTCTACGAGGTTACCTGGGGAAGCTTGTTGAGGATGATCTCTTGGGATCTTCTAGAGGTGACAACATTCCTGAAATAGAAGAAAATAATGAATGTATGCAAGTGATGCATGAAATGTAATAAGATGCATGTCTAGGATGCATGATGAATCTTATGTTAAAAGGGAGCTTAAACCGCTGGGGGTTTGGTGCTGCTGGAATTCAACTGGACTTGCTAAGGAATGGGATTCAGGTTTCATATGAAAAACTCTTTAGTTAAAGGTGCTCCGGTCGCTGGGGAGGCTTGCTTAATTTCTTCAAAATGTCAAAAATGCTCAAGAAACTTTTTCTGACTCAATTGAACCTTGGTAGGAGGTCATTGCATTCTTGGACAGTGGCTTGGCCTTCTGTTGGGGAGCAGGTTCATTCAATCGGGGAACCCTTTCTTGCCTGGTTGGGGCCTTCTTGCTGAGTGACACCCTGAGAAACTCAACTGGGGCATAAGCATTTTAATAAAAGTTTGTTGAAAATAATTTTTGAAACATGATTATGCAATGTAGAATCACCACTTGTTTTATCACTTGAGAAAGGTAAAAGCTTTTAAGGGGACGCCTCCCAAAGTTTATCTGAACTGTCTAGGTGTAGCCTTCAACTTGGCTTTGCATGGATTTAAGGGTTTGAAATATCAATGGACTATTCCATCTGATGGCTTGGATCTAGGTATTCAGGGACAAGGTTAGAGGGAATGTCTGATTGTTTGAATTGTAAGGCTTAGGGACTTGATTGGCGAGTCTGGATGCTTGTTTGGTAATGTTGGACTCTTGCTGCTCTGGAGCTCAAATGGAGAGAATATTAGGATACTTTTGGACCTTAATTGGTGTTCAAGGGTTCGTTTGTAGAAGATGCTTGTAGATCTTGGGATTGTCGTGTAGAGAGGTTTACTCGAAGGGATACCTGAGTGCTTAAGTCTTGATGCTCAAAACTTCAATAAGGAAGATGTTGACTGATCTTGGTTCTTGAGTGCTTGATCTTTTTGTTTTCCTGACTTTGAATTTTGCTCTTAGTGCCCCTTCGGGTTTTCACTAAGCCCGCCTTATTTTCTAATTGTTGTTCCTTCTGCCATGTAGCTGGCTTTGTATTTTACCCTTGATGCCCTTATAGGTTTTCATCAAGTCCACCTTGGATATTCATGACCTTATTTCTTTTTTGAGCATTTGAGAAATAACTTGATTGCTTAATCGGAGAGGACTTTATTGGGACCGTAATGTAGGCTTAGGCTACTGGTTTAACAAGAAAGGGTATAAAGTGGCTCGAACCTAGTCTAGGCTAAAATTGATCCATAGTTTAAACTATACTTTACACTATTGCTAAAATTGCCCCAATGCGGGGGTACTTTACAAAACTGTCCCAATGCGGGATCCTGCTACAAGATGTTTCTTTTCTTTTCTTTTTTTTTCACTCACTTTTTTCTATCTAACAAAAATTGCCCTGATCGTGGGGTATCTCTATGAGAGGTCTTAAAAACTGCCCCAACATGAGAGTTATGTTTTGTTCTAATTTCTTTTCTTTCCCAATTATGGGGTATTTATCTATGAGGGGTCTTAAAATTGCCTCAGTATAAGAATTATTTTACAAAATTGCCCCAATATGGGGTCTTGACACTTAATTGCCCCAATGTGGGGTGAACTACGGATCGGGTTTTTTTAAATATATATATATATATATATATATATATATATATATATTCAGGCTCAAAAGGGCTAGCAATGGTAGTATTACGAGGTAAGAAAAGACGGCCTCTCTTCATTTTAAACAATCAAAATTTGTCTCAAAATGCTCAAGTAGAAATGAACTTATCTCTCGGTGGCAAAAGGAACCCTTCGGTGTCAAATGCCCCTGTTTGAAGTGGATGTCGCTTCTCTTGGATCTGGTCCCCTGATTTCAACGGTAGTTGCTCATCTAATCGTCCTTTTGGTTTTGGCCAAACTTAAATAGCCCAGATTCTTTGTTTGGTATGCCCCTGTTGGGCTTATTACTCATGCCAAGAGAGTAAACAAGTAGTAATAGACATTGCATACAAAATATGGGTAAAATAACTTTTAAAAGACAGGTTTTTATTTTTTCACAAATGCCAAACAAATGAACAAAGTTCTAGAATTAAAAAAAGCATGCAGAATGTAAAACAAGATTGACAAAACTAAACATAAGAAAAAAAGTTCTGAACTCCCACAGAGTTTCCCAAGGTGAAACAAAGCTTGCTCCTCCCCTTTATTCCAATGGCTCCCACAATCATGGTTCACTAGGTGGAATGCTCTGGCAAGGGATTTGAGTTGACATTTGGTGCACTCGCTTGCTTTGAGAAATCCAACCATTTGGAATTGAGCAGATGTTGTACCTTTCTCTTAAAGGCATTGCAACCCTCAATGTTGTGACCAACTCCGTTATTGTGATAGGTGCAATGGGCATCTACTTTGTACCATCCCGGGTAAGGTTGCTTCACTTCTCCCATTGGTATGGGGCTCACCATACCGGCTTTCAAAAGCTGGGGATATAACTCAGTATAGGTTATGGGAATTGGGTCAAATTCTAGCTTAGTTTTGTTGGAAGCTTGATTTGGCCTAGTAGGCATCTGCTGGGGCCCTGGTTGCACAGTCGGAGGTGGGATTGGTGGAAGAGGGCTAGGGGCTCCCCTGGGTGGTTGATATGTTAGAAATTGGGGTACTGGGGCCGCATAGGCTGCAAATGGAGGTGACCCCACATAAAATCCGGGTGTAAGAAAAAAACCTGAGTATGCCCCAAAGCTTCCTTGAGGAATAGGAGGATTCTGCCAAACTACTTGAGCATTAGCTTCCTTTTTCTTTCCTCCCAGTGGAGACTTCTTTGGTGGATCAGGTGTATCTCCATGAAGCTTCCCTTCCTTAATACCATCCTCTATGCGTTCCCCAGAAGCCACCAGGTCTGCAAAGTTGCTAGACACATCGCCAATTAACTTCTCATAGAGTTAATGAATATTGTAGTCAATTCTTTAGAGTTCTGATGAATATTGTAGTCAATTCTTTTTCAGTTAATGGGGGTTGGACTTCCATAGTTGCCTCCCTCCACCTTCTAGCATAAATTTTAAAACTCTCATTAGCCCCTTTTTTAAAAGCCAGTAGTGCTAACCTGTCGAGTTCCAACTCCGTGACATGCTTATACTGCGTTAGGAATGTAGTTGCAAGGTCTCTCCAGGTCCTGATATGACGTCCCTCCAACTGAATATACCATCGGAGTGGTGCCCAGTCAGACTTTCTTGGAAACAGTGGATTAAGAGTTTATCATCATTGGCGTGAGCAGCCATCTTCCTATAGTACATCGTGATATGCGTCCTAGGGCATTGAGATCCATTAAACTTTTCAAATTCTGGAACCTTGAATTTCGGTGGTAGAACAACTCTGGGGACTAGGCACAAGTCTTGAGGACTAATCATTCCATAGGTTTCTGTTCCTTCCACACCTCTTAGTCTCTCCTCCAATTGCTTCATTGCCAGGGACTGGTCGTCTTCTTTATGTATTGAGGTCTCCATCGGTTCAGCAACATTCACTGGATTTGGTTGAACAAATGGCATATGGTTTGAAAGTCCAGGATTCACATTAGTTGGAGCAGATACTTGAGGTGGTGTTGGCATGAAATTTTGGGGTAGTGGTGCTTCTTCTGGTTGCCCATGAGGGGAGTTAGTGTCTACCTGAATAGAACCCCTATCTTTTTCAGCTACCATCTTAGTCAGCATTTCCATCATGACCCTCATTTGATTCTGAAGTTCTTGTTGTCCTTGCTCCAGACTAGTAAAATGACTTTCAGTTTGGTCTGTCATTGAAGTGGATGATTGTTGGTGATGGGATCGCAGATTGTATTGGTGCGCTATGTTGACTTCTGAAAGAGGTAAAATGTGTTAAGCTCCCTTTTATTATGTTTTTGTTTTCATTTTTTCCATTTTTTATGCTGAAGGCATGCATGCATGTAAGGATGTGCATGAGAGTTTTAAAAACCTACCCTTCTTAGAGTGATGCATGAAACATGTTATGAGTCCTAAAGGTTTGTATTATTTACATGATTTCCCCCTTTTTTGTCACTCCTTTTTTGGTCTTTTTTTTTTGGTTATGAAATGCATGAACACATGGATTAATGAAAACTAATCCCAACTATCCATAAACTAAGTAATGAATGCTTGAATATACACCTAAACTTATGTTTAGTATTTACGTCCTAAGACTATATGGACAATTGTATGAATGAAAACCGGGTTAATAAAAGAATAATATACAAGATAAAGTTAGCAAAAAGAAAATATAATAATATTCATACAATAAAAACAAGGTTAGTGAAAAGAATAAAAATATACATCAAAACAATAAAAATATACAAACAGATAACAACAACAATATTTACATGCCATTATACAATAAAACAACATGGTATAATATGAATGCACCTATCCTTCAAAAGGAAGGCTAAAATGAGCAAACAATATGTGGGTTAATGTCCCTAATGGACTTTACTGCTAAACCTATCTTATTCATTGGTTCCCAAGCTACCTTAATAGAGGGCTCCGTACGCCATGGGATTTACCGGAGGGGGGCCTTAGAAGGACGAGCCTTAAAAGGACCTCTAGCTTGAGTTGAGGAGTCTGGGGTCCCTTTGCGGATAATGATCAACGCGCAGGGCACCCTAATAAACCTCGCTAACCTAATTTGTGACAAAAACCCAGGGATAGGGTTATGCATGAATGCAACAGTTAGGAAAAGCGATAAAACATGACTATCATGGCATCAAAGCGTGTAAATCATAACTACCATACAACAATAATTTAAGCGAATTAAATAAAAGAATAAATAAATAAGTAAGCAAGTAAAAACAAAAAGGAAACCTCCTAATCCTAGTTCTAGGCCTAACTCTTTAATTTCCCCAGCAGAGTTGCCAGCTGTCATCACCGGATTTCGTCTGGGAGGAAAACCCGCTTTTGGGGATGCCGTTCACCCACCCTTCACCCAAATGGTGATGAAAAAACAGAGTCGCCACCAACTGTTTTTGGGGTGCAGTTGGTCACCTAAAAATAATGAAGATCTACGTCGCCAGGACTGGGTTCGGGAGTTTGTTACGCGCGGGGAAGGACTAGCACCCCCGCAACGCCCTTTCGGTACCTATCTTAGGAGTGAAGAAGTTTCTAATTTGTTTTAACTGTTGATTAAAGTTAACTAGTCTATGGTGATGTTTACATATGACCTAAAGCTTAACTCCTTTTATCTTCTAAGTTATTTGTTGAAGTAAAATTAAGTCCAATATATCTTAAGCACTTAAAGGGAGTCCTAACAATTTGATTTTTCCATTTTATCTTTAAATCCTTTGTTGAAGTTTGAAAATTTAACTGATTTGCTCTTAAAGCTGTGCTTGGTCTGCTTACCGAGTTGGCATTCTCGACAGAGAGAGTCTTTGGAGAATTTATGTTTGGGCAGACCATTTACTAAGTCAAGTGACGCTAATTTAGACATGGTCTTAAAATTTAAATGTGTTCAATGCTTGTGCCATAGCAAACTTTCTTCATCTGATGCTTTAGTGAGGAAGCATACATGGTCAGAAGAATTATTTCTTAAGACCACTGAGTATATGTCCCCATCTCTTAATCCGGATAACTTAATATCTCCGGATAAGTTTTGCTTAATTGTACAGGTGTTTGACATGAAGGAAATACTAAACCCTTTATCACATAAATTACTGACACTCAGCAGATTATGCTTCAAACCTTTGACTAGTGTAACTTTAGAAATTGATACACAGCCGTAGGTTAAAGTACCATACCCCATAGTCTTACCTTTGGTGTTGTCGCCATATGATACGGATGAGCCTCGTTTGTCAGTAACTTCAACGAGCAGAGACTGATCACTCGTCATATGTCCGGAGCATCCACTTGCTTTGATTGATCTTTAACTTCAAGTAGTCCGGCAATGCATTCCAGAGATGCTCCTGTAAGACAACAGTTTACACTTTTGGTGCCCGAACTTGTTTTGGGCGATTAGGAGAAACAACAGCAATGTCAACAGTTCCGGATTTTACTTTGTTAGGAACTTTAGCTTTTCAAGTTGACTTTACTTTGTTAGTGTTAGTTGCTTCTTTTATTTGGGTGTTCTTATGAGAGTTACTCCTTTGAGATTCCGATTTTGATTTGCTCAAAAAACTCTTTTTAATGAACAGGTATTTATTAATATAAACTTGATTACAAAGCCAGTCATCAGATAAACTCCAACATTCATAGTGATAATGACCTATTTCTCTACAGATGGAATAGACACTATGATGTGGAGCACAAACAGGGGATACAGGTTTCTTATATTTTACAGGTTTTCTACACTGATCCCTATGGCCTAATCTTTTGCGATTGGGTGACGTGCTCTTAGCCCTAGATGCGTCAGCCTTAGCCTTTCCTTTCTTTCTGGGTGCTACAGTTTCGATTTTAACTGCAGCAACCTTCCCTTCATTGTTAGGTACGGGTGCTACTACTTCGGGAACAGCAGTAACAGCCTCTCTTCCACAGTCATAAACTATGGTGCCACCTGAAATGAAACCATCCAACAGTTTAGATGTACTAACAGGATAAAGGTTGGTCAGTTTCGGAATGAAATCCGAAGGACACTCAGTAGCTTGTGTGGAGGTTGATGGTTCGGAGCCAAGGCTAGGTTTAACTTGAATATCATCTGGATTAGTTCTAAACGTCAAAGCTATTTCCCTTCAATTTAGCCACTTACGATTTATTTCTTTTTCCTTTTCAAGTTCGTTTTTGAGTCTTTTAAGATTTACAGTTAGGCCACTTTGGTTGGTATTTAACAAATGATGTTCAACTCTAAGATCGTGATACCAAACCTCTTTAGTCCTAAAGTCAGCTATGTCTTTTTCAAGTCTTGCAATAGAGAACTCTAGACGCTTAGCTTGACTTTTCATATTTTTGTACATTTGAGTAATTATTAGTCTCTCATTCTTTTCATGATCGCATTCAGCAGTAAGAGATTCTAATTTACTCATGAACTCAGAGATAGAGGGTACCTCAACATTTGCGATGAGGTAGACGTTCAGCTTTGGAGTTGGCTCATCATCAGAGGATTCCTCCTCTTCTTCCGAGCCACTGACGTACTTTGTAACGAACGCCTTCCTCTTGTCCTTACTGCTTTCTGAGGTGGAGCGTCGAGGTTTAACCTTGTCACTTTTATCGGCTGACTTTGATTTGGATTTGCAATCCTTGGCCCAATGACCGGGTTTCCCACAGTTGTAGCATTCTTGGGAACTCGACTCCAATTGCTCCTTCCTTCGGGATGATGATGAGGAGCCTCTTCTGAATCCTTTTCTGCTTTTCCGCAGGAATTGCTCGAAGGATTTGACCAGAAGAGTTATTTCTTCTTTAGCGTCAGAGTCATAGTTCTCTGACTCTTCCATATCATCATTCCGCAGTATGTTGAGACATTCCATAGCTTTGAAAGCTACCCCCTTTTCTTTCTGACCTATTTTCTCATCTCGGTCAGTGTATTTGAACCTGACCTCATGAGTACGTAGCTCTCCGTATAGTTCTTTAACGGGAACATACTGCCAGTTCTTGTCAGCTTGCATCTGAAGCTGCTTGGAGTAGTAACTTGCATCCGACAAGGAGTGAAAAAACTTGTCATTGATTTGGAATTGAGTGTAGTGCTCATTGACAGTTTTCAGCTCAAGGATAAGCATGCCGAATCTCCGATAGATTCTCTCGAGGGATTCGCCAGGTTTGTGATTAAAGCTCTCAAAGTTTTGCCTGAGAGCACAGATGACGTTCTGCATTTGGGACTGACTTCCCTCATAGAGGATTGTCAGCTTATCCCAGACAGCTTTCGTTGTTGTGCAGCCCTGGACGTCCGTAAAAGTTTCAGAGTCCAAAGATGATGTAACATATGCCAGAGCCTTTTTGCTAGCACACTACCAGACTCTTTCAACATGGGTAAGTTCAACATCCATCTTTGGCCTTCTAACTCCATGTTCTCAGATAGTCATCGGAATTGGTAGCTCCTGATTAAGACACGGCCACATGAGATGATCATGGCATACCATGAACATCTTCATGCGAGCTTTCCACTAGGAGAAAAGCTCAGGTGTGAATTTTGGCGGTTTGGTCAGAGTAAAACCAGAACTCCGTGGTTGAGGAGCAGCGACAGCAGCAGGTTGAGATGGATTGACATTTTCACTACTGCTTCAATTTGGGAGGGGCTCTTGTGCACCTTTGGAGTTAAGGTGAGTGTTGAATAGCATGCTGCTTTCTTCGGCCATTGTTGAGAGAGAAAGAGTGGATCTCTAATTTGAGTAGGTAGAATAGCTCTAATACCACTTGTTGGTCCCTGGGAGCCTAGAGGGGGTGAATAGGCTCTTCTCAAAACTCTTTTCTCACTCTTTGGCACAACACTTATCTAGTTAAGAGATATAATCAATGTGGAAGATAACCAGATAGTGGAAGTATTTTGCTTTATTATCAACTGATAAGTCAACAAAATAGAAGCAGATTAAAGCTTGTAAAGCTTTTCGATCTACTCAAACAAACTCTCTTATACTCTGTTTACAGAAGACTCACACACTAGCCTCTATAATCTCAATGAGCTCTTGTACATACACGCTTATTACAAACTCAAGAACACCAACCTTTTTTTGTACAAGTGTTACTATCTATATATAGAGACATCCCTAAGAGACAATCTTGGAACTTGTTCTTTTGAGCAATGTGTAGCATTGACTGTTCCTCAAAATTCTCTCTGCTTTGAATGTTGCGAATGTGGAGCTCAAGATCTTGGGTTTGTAAAACATAAGTGTCTTTGTGAGTATCTAAGTGCAGTCAAAGTTATGTCCACATATCTGTGTGATCCACGTGTAAGATGCTTTAGGTTATCGATGAGTTTGTCTTACATCGGGACACAGCAATCTAGTGACTTTGAATGTAAAAAGATAAGTTGAAGTAGTGTCTTCTTAATCCATCGTAAAGTTCCTTACTCCGTATCATTAGTTGCTTACTCTGTGTTAGTTTAGTACTAGAATCCTTATTCCGTGTCAGCGCTTCCATACTCCGTATGAAAGAGAAGGTCAGAGAGCTTACTCCTCATCAGTGCTTCCTTACTCCGCAAGAGCTCCTTACTCTGCATGAGCTGAAGGATCGGATGGCTTACTCCATGTCAGCACATCCTTACTCTGCATGAGTAACTGGTTCGGATTCCTTACTCCGCATCATGTTTCCTTACTCTGTGCGAACAAAGGACTCGGGTCCTTATTCTGCACAAGTCGTTCCTTACTCCGCATATATGGAAGACTCAGATTCCTTATTCCATGTCTTCTTATCCTTAGTCCGCTTGAGTGGAAGACTTAGATTTTTATTCTGCGAAGACTTTCTCTTACTCCGTGTGCGTTGTAGACTAGGATTCTTATTCCACATCTATTTAGACTTAATTCGTTTAAACTCTAAGACGCAGAATCCTTAGTCTGTAGCTTTAAGTGTTTAGTCCGCATGAATGATCCTTATTCCGTATGAAGTGTGACTTGGTTATTTACCAAGTGTTTGACGACACTCACTCTTGTCCGGATTAGGATTATATATCCTGTCCTCAACTATGCTCTCATGAGTGTAGGTCTGAATTAAGATCATTTCTTCTGCAACAACTTAAGATAAGACAACCAAAGTCTCATATCAAATTACATAGGGTTTTATCCGCATCATCCAAATTCTAGGCTTGATCCAACAGTAATTACACATGAAGATTCTTCACTACCACCACCTCCTGAACTGAAGCAGCTACCAGCCCATCTTACATATGCATTTCTTAATGAGAGCAAGAGATTCCCAGTAATTATTTTTGCTCACTTGGATAGTGAAGAGAAAGTAAAATTGCTCAAAGTTTTCACAGCACACAAGTCAGCCTTGGGTTGGTATATTGGAGATATCAAGGGAATTAGCCTTGCCATCTATCAGCATAAAATTCTAATAGAAGATACCTACACTCCTTCTGTTGAACGACAACGCCATTTAAATCCAGCCATGAAGGAAGTCATCAAAAAGGAAGTTTAGAAATGGAGAGAGGCTGGAATCATTTATGCCATATCTAATAGTTCTTGGGTCAGTGTAGTGCAAGTGGTACCCAAGAAAGGAGGTATGACTGTCATTATCAATGAGAAGAATGAGCTCATTCCTACTAGAATAGTGACTGGCTTGCGAGTTTGTATTGATTATAGGAAACTCAACAAGGCCACATGAAAAGATCCTTTTCCATTGCTTTTCATTGATCAGATGTTAGACAGACTTGCTGGCTATTCTTATTACTATTTCTTAGATGGGTACTCTGGTTATAATCAAATTCCCATAGCGTAAGAGGATCAACAGAAGACTACTTTCACTCCCCCGTTTGGAACTTATGCTTTTCGAAGAATGCCATTTGGATTGTGTAATGCACCTGCGACGTTTCAAAGGTGTATGATGGTAATTTTTCACGGGATGGTGGACGAGATAATGGGGGTATTCATGGATGATTTTTCAGTATATGGTTTCTTTTAATCATTTCTTAACTAATCTTGAAGCAATGCTAACTCAATGTGAGGAGAAAGAGTTAGTGTTGAACTGGGAAAAGTGTCACTTTATGGTGCAAGAAGGTATTGTTCTTGGCCATAAAATTTCAGCATTGGGTTTGGAGGTTGATCGCGCAAAGATCTCTATTACTGAAAGCTTACCACCTCTAATTAATGTTAAAGGTATTCGGAGCTTCCTAGGGCATGCAGGGTTTTACAGAATATTCATTAAAGATTTTTCTAAAATTACCAAACCCCTGTGTGCATTGCTTGAGAAGGAAGCAAAATTTGAATTTATAGAAGATTGCCTTACAGCCTTTGAAACACTGAAACAAAGGCTCATTTCAACCCCGATTATGATAGTTCTAGACTGGTCACAGCCATTTGAGCTTATGTGTGATGCTAGTGACCATCCAGTGGGAGCTGTTTTGGGGCAGCGAAAGGACAAGATTTTCAGACCTATTTATTATGCAAGCAAAACTCTTGGGCCAGCTCAACAAAATTACACCACAACCGAGAAGGAGTTGCTGGCAGTAGTGTTTGCTTGTGAGAAATTCAGAGCTTACCTCTTGGGAACTAAAGTAATAGTATTTATAGATCATGCAACTTTAAGATATTTGTTTAGCAAGAAAGATGCTAGACCACGCTTGATACATTGGATCCTTCTATTGCAAGAGTTTAATTTAGAAATCAAGGATACCAATGGGACATCAAATCAAGTAGCTGATCATCTTTCTCGATTGGAACAAGATGTTACATCTGACAAAGAGAAGATTATTCAAGCTGAGTTCCCTGATGAACAAGTCCTTTCTTGTGTAATTTCACTCCCATGGTATGCCGATATAGTAAATAATTTTGCCTGTGGAGTAGTTCCTACTCATTTTTCTTGGGAGCAGAAGAAGAGGTTCTTATTCCAAGTTAGATAGTATATTTGGGATGATCCATTACTTTTTAAACGAGGTCCAGATCAACTTCTCCGGAGATGTATACCTGAAGAGGAAGTTCAAGAGGTATTAACACATTGTCATTCCTCTCCTTATGGTGGACATCATGGAGTACAAAAGACAGCTGCTAAAGTGTTACAATGTGGATTATTTTGGCCCACATTATTTAAAGATAGTCATGCTTTCATCAAAAGATGTGATGTCAAAGGATGGGAACAATTTCCAAGCGCCACGAGCAACCACTAAATAGCATCAATGTTGTAGAGGTATTTGATTTATGGGGCATTGATTTCATGGGACCATTCCAATATTCAGATGGATGCCAATATATTTTGTTAGCAGTAGATTATGTCTCTAAATGGGTAGAAGCTATTTCGACGCGGACCAATGACGCACAGGTTGTCATGAAATTTGTGCAAAAGAACATTTTCTCTAGACATGGTGTGCCTCGTGCTATACTCAGTGTTGTGGCTCTCATTTTTGTAATTCCATGTTTAAAAAGCTGTTGCATAAGTATGGAGTTTGACACAAAGTTTCTTTAGCCTACCATCCTCAAACTAATGGCCAAACCGAAGTATCGAATCGTGAAATCAAGCAAATTTTGCAGAAAACTGTAGGTGCACATAGACGAGATTGGGCAGCTAAGCTTGATGATGCTTTGCGGGTTTATCGAACAGCGTTTAAAACTCCCATCGGCATGTCTCCTTACCGCATTGCCTCTGGAAAAGCTTTCCACTTACCAGTGGAGATAGAGCATAAAGCTCAATGGGCTCTCCAAAGGTGAATCTGGATCCTGGTTTAGCTAAGAAGAAACGACTGCTCCAGCTTAATGAGCTTGAAGAATTCAGATTGGAAGCATATGAGAATGCCAAAATTTATAAAGATAAAACCAAGAAATGGCATGATTCTCATATTCAACCATACACATTTGAACCAGGGCAGCTTGTTCTACTTTTCAACTCTCGTTTGAAGCTATTTCCTGGCAAACTGCGATCCAAGTGGACTGGCCCTTTCAAGGTAATGCAGGTATTTCCCTATGGCGTTGTGGAGTTAGAAGGTAATTCGAATGAGACTTTCAAAGTTAATGGCCAAAGACTCAAACCATATTTGGGAGCACCAGCTAAACATGAGGCTGGCCTCACCAAACTTGGAGAACCGTGAATGTGGTGTCGTCTAGCCCAAGACGGGAAATGAGGCGTTGACCGGGAGGCAACCCGGTATATTTTTCTTATCTTTTTATTCTGATTTTTTTTTATTTTGTTTTGGTTTTGGTTGTGGTGTTGTGTAGGTCCAATTTTACAGTGACGTACAGTTTCACTGAGATAGGTAACGTCGACCAAAAGAAAGATCGACCTCGACTACCATCGATATTCATATGGGGTCGACCACTTCTTACAGTTAACTCTCTAGAATTTGCATTGGTCGATGCTGACCAGATTTTCACAACGATGACCTCCACAACGAGCTACGTCGACTTCAGTTCAGATCGACCAACCTTTCTTGTTAGCTTTCAGGAAATTGCTTCTCATCGACCTCGACCTATCATGTGGTCGATGTCGTCATATATCGACTGCATCTCGGATAAACCATTCCTTGCTCCAAACTCTGGAAATTGCTAAGATCGACGTCACTACCATGGCAACCCAATAACGATCTACATCGACCTCATTTTTCGGATTGATCCACTTAACATGACATGTTACATGGAGTCGATGCCAACCCGTTTCAGCGAGAACGACTGCCATCGACCACTAATGTCGCATCGAGGTCCGACATCGACCATGGGCTTTTTAATTCCCTATTGCCTCCCTCCATTTAGTCTGTTTGACGTAGCCTAAACCCTAACCCCGAGTGGTGACATTGACTATACCCCTATCCCCTAATAGTGATATTCTTCACATCGATTAAGTGTGGGGTGCTCCAAACGTTGATTCTAGCTTATCTGTTCTTATCTTATTGATCGTCATGGTTCATCCTGGTCACGTTTTGGATTGGTCGGCATTAGAGAAGCTAGAGGCACCTTGGAAGGATTAAGCCCTTCAACTCTTGCAAACGAGTGGATTACGGACCATTTGTTGTGATCCATGCCCTATTCTTGATGAAGATTGCTCTTCCTTCTATCACAATGTGAGTTCCTTTGATGATAAATTTGTTGCCATAGTTCAAGGAGTTGAAGTTGTTGTTTCTGAAGACGTTATTCAAACGGTTTTTCATCTTCCAGTGGGTACACTTTCCCTTCCTATTTTGAACAAAACTAAATTAATGGCCCCGTTTGATTATGTGGAACTTGAGGGTGTGCATAGACGCTACCCTAAGAAAATGGGTTTTAATGGGATGTATGGATTCCTTGCCTTCCTCATTGGCAAATGCATGTATTGTCAGCTTAAGGGTGAGGATAGCGTACCCCATGAACATTTACAGTGTATGTTTGGTTTGCATCATGGGTTGGATATAAAATGGGCTTCAATTGTCTTTGAAAGTTGGAAGGAACACGTGCCGATGTGTCTGTATGGAAGGTTACTAACCAAGATCATGCTAGCTCAACATCCCTATGTTTTTGTCACTAGGCCAACCATTCCATACCCTGATAACCTCATTTTAAAGAATGTTTTCGATAATGGGTATATGGATGCCTGTAAAGTCGGTCGCTTACCTCCTGCACCTTGCCCTATGAACCATGTTGGGAGTGCTTCTCAATCAAGGCCCATGCTTACTTCTCGTATTCCGTGCACTACTAGGGGTGACAGCCATCGGGAAGGGACTGTAGCTAGTTAGTTAGAGCAGTTTTGGATTCTATTTGCACAGTCTCGACTTGAAGCAGAGGTTCGCAAGGTTTGGCTCCATTATGGGATGTCTTTGGCCAGTAGGGCTGATGTTGTTGATTGGGCTGTTCAGCACCACCTTATTCCTGCAGAGGATCACGCACAGTATATGGATGCTCCTTATGATGTTCCGATCAATCCTAGCAGAGGACCTTATCAGTGGAGGACTGTCACCACTTCTGCTAGTCAGTTTTTTGTCCCTCCAGTGGACCCATGTTTCTCTGCTTTTGATCAGCGGTTAGACAATTTAGTTGCCAGTCAGACAGATTTAGCTAGCCAGATGAAGGCCTTCCAAGCTTTCCTCGATAGACAGGCCACAGCTGCTTCCATATCTAGTCGTGTGTCTACACCTTCTGGTCTTCATTGTCTACTTCCGGCTCTTCTTCCTCTGCTGCCGCTAGTGTTCCTTCTCCTTCCATTCCACCACCGAAGCGGCGTTCAAAGAAGACACGCCGTCTCACCACTCCTTCCTCATCATCCTCCTCTGAGCCTGAGACTACACTAAAGTTATCTCTGCCTGATATCATTTATGACACTGCTGCTTTGGGGGAATATGAGACTTTCCGCGATTCTCACGCAAATTTGAGCTGCAATACTGGTGCTTTTCCTTATATTTCTCCCAGCATCCTACGGCATGTGGTTTCGGCGGAGTGGTTTGAGGATTCTGATATCACAAACTTTGTTCATGCTTTACGGCGGATTATTGTGGCTCACCTGACCCGTTTCCCTTATGGACCTCAATCCAAAATTTTACCACTATTTAATGTGGAAACTATAAAGCTTCGCAGCAACCCGTTTGAGGATTATATTGATGGATGCCGTCCTCCTTTTCGACCTTGGGATGATTTGGACTTTATTTTATTACTGGTGTTTGTCCCTGGCCATTTTATTGTCCTCCGTATTGATCTCACTCGCCATTGTCTTTATCTTTATGACTCCTTGGGCAAGGGGTCCTTGAAGTGGCGGTCTGAGAGCATTCATCATCTTCATCAATGTTTAAATGTAGCTCTTATTGGTCTTTGTTTCTTTGAGCGGCGTGGATAGTCAAAGCCGGTTCGTTTGCTACCATTGCATGTCGCCCCTCACGTTCCGCAACAAGACGATAGTGCGAGTTGTGGCCCCTTTGTTTGTTATTTTCTTATAGCCTGTTCGCAACATCTTGGTAGTACTTGGGCCCCAGATTCACCACCGCTTGATCCACATGAGGCTCGCGAGATGGTTTCCTGTTTACTTTTCCACTTTAGTGAGCCTACTTCATGATCTTTTTATTCTGTGGTTTCTGTTTCTGTTTCTTTTTCGTTTTTTGTCACTCTTGTTTAGTTCTGCATTGAGGACACTGCATCTTTTAAGTGTGTGTGTGTGGGGGGGGGGGGGGGGGTGTTTCACACTTGATAGTTTTCTCCCTCACTTAGGATGCGTTAGAGTCTACCTTGTTATGATTTAGCAATGTTTTAACATTCTCTTGTGATCTAGCTTTGTTGTCTCTTCATGGTACTTTTCTGCACATCTTAATATGTACGGTTTTTCTTTTTCTTTTTCTTTAACCATTTTCCATGACGATGTGGTTGACGTACATTTTGTTGGACCCCATTTTGTCTAGGTTGGATGTATTTTATCAAATTCAATTTTCCACCGTGCTGCCTCAATTTGTTGAAATTTTACAGGACGACAAAATCATGACCACTAAGCTGCAAATGCTTGATTTCGAGAAATTATTCAAAAAGGTCTACAAATGCCAAAGAGCCAGTCCTGGGTAATAGAAAATCAAATTCGAGGATCAACGCCTTCGACTACGCTCGATTCTGAGGTTAAACGAAGAAGATATAGTCAAAATAGCGTTCGGGCAGCCAATGATGGTTAAAACGGTAATTGACTTTCCAAACGGCACTCTGGATCAGGTCACAAACCTCATATTCTCATTCTACTTGTCGTTCTGAGAATTTTGACATATGTATTGTATATATTCGCTCTCGGGGCCTTTTTCAATAAAAATAAAAAATTACGTTTTTCGATAATAAATAATCACAGTACAGGCTTGGCGCGAACATAAAATCATTTTAAAATAAAATGATACGAGATCACTCGTCACGATGTCCTGAGCCCAAAAATAATTTTCACATGATTTTTTTAAATCCGAGTCGCCATCCCGAGTCTAAAAACCCAAAAACATCAGTTAAAATTATCCAATTGAAAATTTTAAAAGCCCTAGCTGCCATCTTTTTATTTTTCCTGCCTACCCTAGTCCACATGTCATCTATTCATTGGTTTAAGAATAAAAAAACAAAATAACAAATAACAAAATCAAAAAGCAAAAAAAAAAAAAAAAAAAAGGGTCAACTCTCCCTCTCTCGTCTCCATCTCTCTTCCGTCTCTTTCACGCAGGTAGCAGCGCACGCTGCCTCTTCTTCCCCAGGCGCAGCGCAGAGACGCAGCGATGCAGGAGACCCTCCCGCAGCGGTATGGATTCCTTTTCCCTTTTCTCTTCCCTTCTTTCCCAACCTTGCCAAAACCGGCTTTCCCCATGCCGCCTTTACACGCCCAGCCAGCTAGCCCATGCCCATACCTCCTCTCTCTCTCATTCTTAGCCGTCGCCCCCAATCTAAACTCTAATCATCCTTCCTCTCTATATGAACCCTAGAATAATCAATCCAGAAGGGGGGCTCTCACAATTGAAAAAATCCTATGTATAATACTGCAATCTTATCTCTCATCTCCTTCAACCTCCATCGAGAGTCCCCCAGCCGGCAAATCCACCTCCAGTCGCCGCTACCTCAAAGTCATTAGCCGCCAGACGCCTCCACTTCGAAACCAACCCCTCACGGGCAACCCAACAGAGCTCCTTCTCCGAAAATCCGATCCAAAAGTCCAAAAAACCCCCACACCTCTTCTCTCCCGATCCAAAAAAAATAGCCTCCCTTCTTCCTCCCCGATCCGATCGCCCTCTCCCTATTCTCGGCTCCGAAAAAAAAAAAAAAAAGAACCTAGTACCCGAAGCAAAAATCGTCGTCCTCCCCTTTGTCCAAAAACCCAGGAATCGGGCTCTCTCTCCTCCTCCTATGAGAAATCAACAAAAAAAAAACATACAAAAAATCTCTTATCCTCCCCTACCGAATCTACACTGAGCCCCTTCTCCCCTTGGACGGAAATCCATCCACTAGGCACCGTAGAGCTGAAACCCATCCATCATCGGCTTAAATCCGTCCCCATCCACCAGCACACACCCATTCTTCACAAGGCATAGAGCGGTCGAAGAAGGTGAACACCAAATGAGAACATCCAAGCAAGTAGAGTACGTCTCAACGTTGGTCGGAATTTAGGGTAGAGTACACCCAAGCCACAGATAGGGGAGGAAACGCCAGAGCAGAGGAAAGGAGTGGCCGTCCGAGGTGATTGGTTTTTATTTTATCTTGGGTGGTTTTTGGCCTGAGACGTTTTGTTTGCTTTCGTTTATTTAGTCCTTGTCTGTGTTGATAGTGTTAGGATGCCGTGAATACTTTCTGCTAAAACTATAGTTTCTTTTGTTTTCGTTGGTTAGGACCCGTTTCATCCTATTTACAATTTGGTTTCATTCTTTGAGCTTTGGTTTACAAAAAACAGCATCTCCCTTTATCTTAAACAAAAAAAAAACACAAAAGAAAAGAGAAGAAGAAATAGTCGAAAAAAAAACATGCCTTTTACACCGAACTAGCGGTGAATAATTATCTGCGTTGATTGGAAAAAGTCATAAAATAACTTGTTTGGGTGCAACTAGTGTCTGAACCAGTGTCGGATGTAGTTAGTGTAGTCTCTCATTTTAGACCTCGTTTTTATTATAGTTAGTATCTATGATCCAGCTAGTGCAACTAGTGCCTGATCTCGTTTTTTGTCTTGGATTTGTAAGGGGACATGGATGCTTTGGTTTGTTTTGCTTTGTTTTGGTGAATAATCTGTCCACGTTTTGTTTCTCCGTTATGTGAATGATCCGTGTAGTCCGCGGTTTGTCTTTGGTGTGTAAGTCATTGGGTTTCCTCTCTCCTGGGTAATGCCATTTCACAGCACCTCTCATATGTCCAACTCACCTGTTGTTGTCGTTTTTTATTATTGTTATTATTATTATTATTATTATTATTATTATTATTATTATTATTATTATTATTTATCTATATGTGGCTTTAGGATTAAATGTTAGTTTTGGGCCATTGTACATTATGTAAATTTTGCGTTTTGAACCCAATGCTTGTAATTTGTAAAAATTAGTATAGTTAAAAGAAAGAAAGAAAGAAAGAAAAAAGAAAAAGAAAAAAGGAGTGAAGAAAAAAAAAGAGATAGAAAGTTTGTTTTCATTTTGTAAATGGCACACCATCACACACATCACTTGTGTTTGTTTTTAGTTACTTATGCATTTTGTCTGGCATTAAAACAAAAAAAAAAAAAAAAACAAAAAAACAAAACAAAACAAAACAATTTTCTTTAAAAAATCCTTTTACTTATATGAATTTTTGTTTCCAAACAAAAAAAAAACAAACAAAACAAAAAAACAAATGTGTTTCTAGTGTTTCTTGTTTTTTTCTTTTTCTTTTCTATTCATAATATCATTGATGTATTTAGAACTTTTGGTATAGGGTTTAACAATATTTCAAACTTTGACCATCTATGAGGCTTTAGATAACTTAGACTTAATTTAGGATTCTGACAAAAAAGAAAAAGAGAAAATTAAATTGCTAGGACTTCTTTTAGATGCTTAGGACAAATGAGACTTAATCTTGACTTTAACAAACAACTTAGGAAAATAAAAAGAAGTAGACTCTTAGGCCACAGGTAAATTTAACATCACTTTTTTAGACTAGTTAAAATAAATTAGAAACCTCTCTCTTCCTAAGATAGGTACCGAAAGGGCGTTGTAGGGGTGTTAATCCTTTCCTGTGCGTAACAAACTCCCAAACCCGGCTTTGACAACATAAATCATTTTAGGTGACCAACTGCACCCCAAAAACAGTTGGTGGCGACTCTGTTTCTTTTTCATCACCATTCGGGTGAAGGGTGGGAGAACTGCATCCCCAAAAGCAGGTTTCCCTCTTGGATGAAATTCGTTGATGACACATTTCATAGCTTGCATGTGATCTCTTATATAGGCTTGTTTATGATTAGTTTTGGTTTTTGTACCTTACTATGATCATCATGTTTTTCTTCATCTCTTCGCAGCTCAGTTTTGTTGCAACATAGATAGTCTAGGATTGAGTTGCCTTAAAAAAATGCCTTACACTAAAACGAAAAGAAAGAAAGCAATGGTATGGACCATAAGACTACATAATCCATCAAATGGGAGAGCATAAAATGTAACCCTAAGTAAGGTTGTGTAGGACATCTGTGGCATACACCCCTTTGTGTTAAAAAAACAAACAAAAGTATTGGATAAGGGGAATAAGGCAAATGTTGTTGTTCGGCATATCTTAGTTGAGCATGGTCTTTTTTGTCTCTCTTCATGTTATTTTATTGACTATGAGGATATGAGGGATAGCATGATGATTAGAGTTTGGGGTTTTACCTGCTAATTGTTTTTACAGTCTTATTAAGTGTTTGCTTGCATTCTTTGATATGTATTGAACCGTGTTGCATGGACTTTGGTTAAAGTAGGGGAAAAGGATGGCTTACATGTATTAGGATACACACACACACACTTACTATATAAGAACTTAGCTAGTTAAATGCTTGAGTTGTGTTATTTGTATGTTAATATCTTAACAAGGTGACTTCCATCTTCTCGAGTTAGTTTTGGTTTCACTCGAGGACGAGGAAACGTTCAAGTTATGGGATTTGATAGGACCGCATCTTATCTATATTTTGTATATGTTTATACTATTTTACCCTTTTATTTGCATGGTTTGGGAACTTTGTTTCCCATTTTACCCCTGATCTTGTTTTGGAGTTTGTGTAGTGTTTTCTCTCTTTTTGGCAGGAATCAATATCAATGTAGAGGAAGTTGGATTTTATGGTCGACATCGTAATGAAATTTTGGAAAACAGAAAGAGAAGATTGATGTATAGTCGATTTGTGGTGTGTTTTTGTTGTTTGTATGGTTGACGCGACATTTGAGATCGATGTGGAATGATGTGGCTCGCTGTAGATTGATGCAGAGGCTGAATAAGAACGAAGTGGTCGATGTGATGCTGGTCGACCCGAGATATTGATCGACGCGGTCGATGTGCTTTGTTATGTGATCAACGTGGCCTATTTGTGTTCTACTCGGGCTTTAACGTTTTTAACCCTAATATTTAAGCACGATAATGTTATGTTTTAAAAGAGTTGTTGAGGGTGATGGTAGACAATGAGAAGGGTTGTTTTCTTTCTTTTGGACGAAGAATATTGATTGATTGTAAGAATGGCTTGTGTTAGTTGAAGTTTGTGCTTTAATTTCTTAAATCTATTTAATGGTATTTATGCTTATTTTAATTGTTGATATGACAACCATGATAGGCTAAACCTCCACTCTAGGGAGGAAGTCTTAGGACTGGATTATTCTATGCCATGGTATGAATGGTTAATTATCATCTAAGAGTTTGTCTTGTTAGATTTGCATTGGTTGGTTGCTTAATGCTTTTCTCTTACAAAGAATGATGGAGAGGACTAATTTTAGCGTGATTAGCGGAATTACAGCTAAGGCATAATAAAGAAGAGTGAGGAATGAACAAACCTATTTAACTTTATTAAATCAACCTTAAAGTGTGTATTACGAGAAAATGATATTGCATTTAAAGTTGAGATTAATCTCAACATGCACATGTAGGAAGGTAATTTATTAGTAAGGCATCGAGAAATCCGGTTCTATTGGCTTCTTCTTTAGACTTTTATATCATTGTTATCGAGCTGTTACATTTTACCTTTAATCGAAGTATTAGTTTACATTGCTTAGTGACCTATAAAGTTTTATATGTGGTATAGGTATGCAGCAAGTGCACTGGCCAAGTAATAAGTGGAGTATTGAAACCCCGATTATCGATCCCTCAGGGAAGGAACTATTGCTGAAAGATAGATGATCACTAAACTAACAGATTTGGTCCATGTCTGGAAAAATGATTTAAGTTGTGCAACTAGTTTGAATTCTGAATAGCTAAGCAAAAGTGAATAATTCAGATTGTTGGCAAGCAATTTGTATAGAGATTTCAGTGATTAAGGATCTAGGGTCACAATGTTTACCACCCAATGGATTGTAATAATCTGGATTATGGCACTTGTTCTTGATTTAAGTTCTAATTCATGTTCATGTTGATTATCTCCTACCTATCTTACATTTGGTCCATGCTAAGATAGATTTAAGGCTTTTATCCCATTTGGCCCATATGAATAAAAGTGATCATGGTAGATAAACAATCTAATAGTTGTAGACTTGGTCCATCATACAACATTAAATCTAATTCACTAGTGTTCCACCCTAGACAAGGGCTAAGATTACCTAATCATGCATAAATCAGGCATTTGCTTTCATACAAGTGAATTAAACAAGAACTAAATTTCATTTCATTGAACAAGCATAAATCATAAACCAAACTAATTACAACATCTTGGGGGCTACATTGCTCCCCTAGACTAACAAAACTACCCCATAATCATAATGAAAACAATAGAAATTACAAGAAAGAACATGATTACAGTACTGGGACAATAAAGGAAGAACCAAAGATGAACCAGAACTCCGGCCTCCAAAGACTCCGGCGTCTGCTACCCAAAATCGCTCCTCTCCAACTCCAGTGCCGCCAAAGGACAATCCGATCTTTTAGCAACGACTATAGCTCTTCTTTAGAACTCAGATCAGATTGTCTAACCAAGGATGATTTACAATGCCTCCCAAGCCCCCTATTTATAAGATTTAGTGAGCCAAATTAGGGTTACAAAAGGTGTGCCCTAATTATAAATATAGTCGGACCAAAAAACGTCGTTTTGGTTAGTGACACTATTCGACGTTCCAGGCTCAATAAAACTCAAACTACACCATATTTGACCCAAGTTCTTTAGATGAAAATGATTAAAACAACAAAACATATCATTTGGAGCTCAAAACTGCCTGCACATGAGAAGGTCCTCTTCGCGTGCAGCTCCAAATCAGCCCAAATTTGCTCTAAAGCTTCAATAGAATTTGTAGAAAGCATCCATGCATCAAACTCCTTGCACGTGAGAAACACCTTTTCGCATGCACCTTCATTTTGCTCTTATTTTGCTTCCATCTTCTTCCTATAGCTTCCTCTTGAGTGTATGGAGTGATCTAGCCAAGGTGTATGGGAAAAAGTTGCTCCAAAACCTGCCAAAACCACTCAAAAAGTACAACTATACACCAAACAAGGTCTTCCTAAGGGTTAGAGCAAATATATGCAAAATACCATGCAAATAGACTCAAAACATACTCTAAAACACCCTAAATATGGAACAGGATAACGGCATAAATGCTCGTTATCAAATTCCCCCACACTTGTACCTTTGCTTGTCCTCAAGCAAAAAGAAACAAAGACACAGTCAAACTGGAAAGAAATAAAATAACAAACAAGAGAGGCATGGTTTCCTAAGACATACAACTCTATCATGACGAAGTAGACATTCCAGCAGCTAAAATGAATCACAAATTAATCTAAGCATGCCCTGACTATCAAGTCCATCAACCATGTAATATCATTACTAACAATTCAGATAGAAGCAAACATGCAATGATAAAATGAAACTTAGCTTCCCCTGAAAGTCCTCACCAAGGTTAGAGCAGCCTCACTCAAATATATCTTTCTTTTCTCTCCTCTCATGCCTTATTATCAATGCCTAACAGCTAAGGAGGATGTGTACAATCTACTCTCACACTCGCTACTAGCTATTGATTAAGTTTTTGCCAAGTAAACATGAGAGGTCCCCATTGTGCTCGTTAAAGAAAACACACCCTCTATTCTACTTTTTGCAACGCACACACTATTCTAACTCAATAACTCACATTCCACACTGGAGCTAGCAACTTAGGCTCAACACTCTCAATAAAAACCACTTAGTCTATGTGACTGCACACTGAACTAAAACAACAAGCCTTTGTAAAAAAAAAAAAAATTGTCACACTTTTTTATAATAACCTTACAAGGTTGCATTTTATGCTCTCCCTTGATGGATTATTCACTCTTCTATTTTCCTCACGCAACCCTTTTATTACACATAACATCAATAGGGTTGTTTTTGTTTTGTTTTTTTAAACAAGAACGATACTTAACATCACAAACTGAAATACTTGAATCACTAACACCACACACCAAACACTGAGCCACTAACAGGTACTTCTTATGCCTAATTAACTCCAACCATGAAATAGCTAGTATTGAATATTAAGAGCAAATTGGTAACCCAATAACCCAGAAAATACACTCAAAGGCAACATAATGGTGCTCTCAAAAAGTATATGTCTATTCTACACTCAACTTTAGGTTTTACAAAGCTCATCCTAACTTAACATGCTCAGCTTACTATTCAAATGTCAGCTCTAAATTCGGTGTCAGGAATGGAGGCAGTGTGGGCAAGGCTGAAACGGAGCCATAGGTCCGTTAAGGTGTCGGCGGAGAGATGGTCAAGGTAATCTCGGGGTTGAGGTAGGGGAGGCAAAGGAGCTTCCGGAATAGATTCCGGGACATCAGCAATGACAGCAGCAACGGCAGTATCAACCGCGGCAGCAACAGCGGAAGTGGAGGGAGTGGGGACATCCTGCAGCGAAGGGGCTGAAGAAACAGCTCTAGGGGCACTGCGCTGAGATGGCCCCGCAACCTCGGAGGGTTCGGTACGGACGCTGTGCTGGGAGGCCCGAGAAATGGAGGGTGCAGCAACGGACCGAATCCGGGAGGATCGGTGAGCGGAGCTGACGTCAAGGGCATGGCTGTCGGAGGGGTCACCAACAGAACTGCCTTGTTGTTCCGAGGCAGGGAGAAGGTGGAGAGCTGCAAAGGGACGACGGGATGTCATGTTTCCATCAGGCGTAAGATGGCGAAGGTAGTAAGCCGGAGGAAATGAAACAGCATCAGAGCGGGCGAAATGGTCCGGATGAAGATGCCAGAAGACAATGCTAAGGATGCGCCCGAAGGAGAGATTCTTGGGTCCAATCTGCAGCAGTCGGAACAGAAACGTCCCCCAGTCCATCGGAAGACCTTCAAAAACGCCGTACATGGCCAGAAGAAGATCGTACGGAACAGAGTCCAGAGCGGAAATGCGAGCCAGGAGACAGCGACTCAGTATGACCGCCATACAGCGATAGCGGCCTTGGAAGGACTTCACCTTGTATTCCTTGCCTTTATAGGTGCAACCCATAGAAGCCGCCATGGGATCTGCATCAGGGCGCTGTGGTTCACCGGGGGGTAGGTTGAGAGCAGCGCGGAGAACGTCTGGGGTAATGATGATGGATTCACCGCGAACATAGGAGATGATGGAGTCGGTGGTACAGCGGATCCGTTGGTAGTACTCGAGAATGTCGTCTACAAGAAGATCGACAGGATTGGAGATCAAGTCGAGTATGTGAGAGGGCGAAGATTGGAAAACCAGGCCGGAGGGTTCGAGACAGCGCTCCAATCGACCAGATGGCTGGGATTGACGCCGGAAAGAGAGGTTCTGGGTGCCATTGTAGATGAAAGTTGAAGGGCGAGAGGGAAGGCGAGGTCTTAGGGATTGAAGAAGCAACGAGAGTTTTAGGGATTGAAATGAGTAATACTCGTGCTTCGCGGGAATGACCAGAATATATAAGACCGAGTCCGTAAATATCAGCGGGTCTAGGAATGTAGCGAGTGAAACAGTAAACCGCTTGACAGGCTGATGTCATGAGTCTTGATATCGATGCGCCTCCGAATTAAAAGATGACGTGGAGACGGCATAACCAAGGAAGGGTAACAGCTGTTTGCCTTCCGGGGAAGTGTGAGCATCCCGAGATATGCATTTAATGAAACATCATGATTCCTCCTCAAAAGCACGCGATATATAATTAGACATGGATTATCACAATTTGACAATGTCTGGAGTCCGGAGGAATGAACCGACAATCATCCGGAATTAATGATAGTCGAGTGACGAGTATCCGGATGAAAAGTAGACTGTGTCCGTAGTAACAGAATGCAGTGAGAGAAAAGTAGATTCCTTTGCTTGTCAATAAGTGGAAGAGAAGAGAAGTACCACAACACTTCAAATCCAAGACTATGGATTGGATTTATCGATAAGAATGCAAAGAAACTCTGAGCCTGTAGCTTCACAAAAATAAGCTAAGAGGACAAAAGCTTAATAGGCAAGGATTAGTACGGATAGGAGAAAATAGGTAGTAAAGAGCTATATAATCCGAACTAATGAGTAGCAGAACTTATGCATTACAAAGAATGAAATAGACATATACATACTAGAGAAAGATCAATGTGACTGAATCAGGGCATATGTCAGATAATAAATACACAAGTTCATATCGGTCAACACAGCGAAACCGTCCTGCTGAACGACGTAGCTAAGATTAATTAAAAATCATATGATTTGACCAAACTAGGATTCATGAGTGAAAAATGAGGACGTGGACACATGTCAAAAGCAAGCGGTTGATTATCCGATTAAAATGCATGGTTGAAGAAAAGAAATACATCCAAGCATGCTGCAATTCTATTTCAACAACGCATGTCCAGTCAGATCCGGAAGTAAAAGTTTAGAGGAGGGAGTATCTGAGACATATTAGGGGGTTATTACTGAGGTAATAGATGAAGCTTAGGCTCCCCCGTAGATCATGCGATCCTCTCAATGAAAGGCTCCCCCTCGAATAGACAGCCAAGAAAGAGGTCATGAGACATATACGGGGGGTATTACTTGAATAATTTATAACCATTTTCTCCCCCGTAGATTGTGCAATCCTCTCGGTAGACCTTTCCGGCTTAAAGAAATTCAGCACGGTCTATCGTTGTTAGGAAACTATACTTCAGAAGTTGACCAGACTGCGATTGTATATTCATCCACCAGGCATTCCGAGTTAACCCATTTTATTTCTTCAACAATACATGTTAATCGAGTAATCTAAATGAACAGGCATTTGTCATGTGGTGATCAGTGGAAATTAAGATCATGAAACCAAAATAAGGTTAATCATATAAACTTTAATCATGTTTGCTTAAACGACTTCAGTCGGGAAACGCAAGCATCCTCCTAATATGAAGTTGCTATCAATATCAGAAGCATGAAGCACATTAGACAGTAAGTATGATCATCATTAAGATCAGTATGTATCTCATACTATCAATAAAAGCACAATGCATGTTCTAAAAACAACTACTGATGGATAACAGGTGAGAAGCTATGCAGAAAAGTCGAGCATACCTAATTTGAGAAGAAGTTCAGAAAATCTTACATCAGGTAGGGGCTTTGTAAGTATATCCGCCAGTTGATCCTCAGTAGCAACATGTTCCAGGGATATGTGCTTTTTAAGAACATGATCGCGAATGAAATGATGCCTGACCTCAATATGTTTTGTCTTTGGATGCATGACGAGATTATTGCTGATAGCAATAGCACTGGTGTTGTCACAGTAGAGTGGAACAGATGTCATGTTGAAGCCGTAGTCAGTAAGTTGGCTTTGCATCCAGAGAAGCTGTGCACAGCAACTCCCAGCAGCTATATATTTTGCTTCAGCAGTAGATGTTGATACGGAATTCTGCTTCTTACTGAACCAAGAGATCAATCTGTTTCCAAGGAATTGGCATGTACCACTGGTGCTTTTTCTGTCTATGCGACATCCGGCAAAATCAGCATCAGAATATCCGAATAAGGCGAAGTTGGACTCTTTTGGGTACCAGAGTCCCAAATTAATTGTCCCTTTAAGATACCTTAATATCCGTTTTACATGAAGCATGTGTGACTCTTTGGGATTCGCTTGATATCTTGCGCAGATGCAAGTTGCAAACATTATGTCTGGGCGACTTGCTGTAAGATACAACAAGGATCCAATCATCCCTCTGTACTCAGTCACATTTACTGATTTGCCATCAACATCTGGGTCTAACTTGGCATTGACTAGCATTGGAGTTTTGACGGGAGACGATCCTTCCATACCAAACTTCTTGATTAAGTCACGAGTATACTTAGCTTGGTTTATAAAGGACCCTTCCTTCAGTTGTTTGACTTCGATTCCAAGGAAGTAAGACAGTTCTCCCATCATACTCATCTCAAACTTGCCAGTCATCAACTTGGCAAATTCATCACAAAGTTTCGGATTAGTTGATCCGAAAATGATATCATCCACGTATATCTGTACGATCAGAGTATGTCCTTTCTCTTTTCGTAAGAATAACGTGGTGTCAATCTTCCCTTTTCGAAAGTTGTGAGCAAGTAAGAATTCTGAAAGTGTGTCGTACCAGGCTCTTGGAGCTTGCTTCAATCCATACAAAGCTTTTCTTAGTTTGTAAACCAGATGTCCAGCCTTGGGTTCAATGAAACCTGGAGGTTGTTCAACGTACACCTCTTCTTGAAGATCTCCATTCAGGAATGCACTCTTGACGTCCATTTGATAAACTATGAAGTTTTCATATGAAGCATACGCCAGAAACATTCGGATTGCCTCAAGTCTTGCCACCGGAGCAAAGGTCTCATCATAGTCTATTCCTTCTTCTTGACGATATCCTTTGGCTACCAGTCTTTGTTCCAGATTACAATTCCATCCGTATCAAGCTTGTTCCGAAACACCCATTTAACTCCTATGACTTGCTGAGACTTGGGCCTTGGTACTAGAGTCCACACATTATTTCTTTTAAATTGATTCAGCTCTTCTTGCATGGCTTTTATCCAATTCAAATCCTGAAGAGCTTCATCCACCACATTTGGTTCTATTTGAGATAGAAAACACGAGTAAAGACGCATGTTCGAGGTGGCTGCTCTTGTTCTTACACCAACAGTAGGATCACCAATCACTTGATCTGAGGGATGATTTCGGGTCCATCGTAAATTCGTGCATGTGATGGTTGATCTTGAATAATTTGAAACTCGCCAGGTTGGGTGGTTCAGGTGTATCTGCTGGTTGAGCTTCTTCCGGACCAGATATTTCCGTATTAGAAGGTACAGTAGAACTAGGTGGTTCTTCAACACTGTTTCTTTCAGTGTTAACTGGTCCGGACGGAGTTGAAGGTGCTCCAGAATTTTGGGTATCAGTAGGAGCATGTCCGGAGCTTAACGGTAGTCCTGAGTCCGAATCATCCGTAGCATCATCCATATTATTTCTTTCTGCTTCGTTGATGCCACGTGGTTGGTCAGAATGTGCATCAGAAACATTCATAAACTTCGAGTAATCGATGTTGCTGTCCGGGACCTACACATTAGAACTTGAAGAAGCAACTTTTGACCAATCCAGATTAGCTTCATCAAAGGTCACATGGACAGATTCTTCAACTTTAAAAAGTTTTCTATTGAAGACCCGATAAGCCTTGCTATGTAATGAGTACTCGACAAAAATCCCATCATCAGATTTTGGTTCAAATTTATTCCGGGTTTCTTGCTCTGAAATGTGATATTGAAGGCTTTCGTACTCTCCACATCTCATAGGGTGTTTTCATGGTAGATTTATTTATTAGAGTTCTGTTCTGAACATAGCAGGCAGTGGACACAGCTTCAGCCATAGACTGAGAGGAAGCGTTGCCCCTACTAACATAGATCTGCCAGCCTCGACTAAAGTACGATTCTTGCACTCAGCTACCCCATTTTGTTGTGGAGTTCTGGGCGCAGAGAAGTCGTGTTGAATGCCCTGTTCAGAACAATATGATCTCATATCTAAAAAATCAAATTCTGTACCATGATCACTCCTGATGCACTTTATGCTCAGTCCTTGTGAGTTGCTTATCCAGTTGAAGAGATCTATAAGGTGAAATCATCGATAACCACAAGAGTATATCTTGCACCAGCCAGCGAAGGAGTAGAAATAGGACCACAGAGGTCCATATGAAGAAGTTGCAGAGGAGCAGTTATTGAATTAACTGATTTGCTCTTAAATCTATGTTTGGTCTGTTTGTTGAGTTGGCATTCTCGACAGAGAGTGTCTCTGGAGTATTTGAGTTTAGGTATACCAGTGACAAAATCAAGTGATGCTAACTTAGACAGTGTCTTAAAGTTTAAATGTGTGCATCGCTTGTGCCATAGCCAACTATCTTCATCTGAAGCTTTAGTGAGGAAGCATACAGGGTCAGAAGAATTATTTCTTAAGACCACTGAGTATATGTCCCCATCTCTTGTTCCGGATAACTTAACATCTCCAGATAAGTTTTCCCCTCTCATCTGGTATTGGACATAAAGGAAACAGTAAATCCTTTGTCACATAAATTATTGACACTTAGCAAATTATGCTTCAAACCCTCGACTAGTGCAACTCTAGTGATTGATACACAGCCGTTGGTTAAAGTGCCATACCCGACAGTCTTACCTTTGCTGTTGTCACCATATGAAACGGATGGACCTTGTTTTTCATTAACTTCTACAAGCAGAGTCTGATCACCCGTCATATGTCCGGAGCATCCACTATCGAGGATCCACTTGCTTTGATTGATCTTTAACTTCAAGTGATCCGGTAGCACATTCCAGAGATGCTCCTGAAAGACAACAGTTTACACTTTTGGTGCCCAAACTTGTTTTGGGCGGTTAGAAAGAACAACAGTAATGTCAATAGTTCTGGATTTGTCTTTGCTAGGACTTTTAACTTTCTAAGTTGACTTTAATTTGTTAGTTTTAGCTGCTTCTTTTATTTGGGTTATCTTGGGAGAGACACTCCTTTGAGGTTTAGCTTTTGTTTTGCTCGAAGAACCCTTTTTATTGAACTGATCTTTATTGGTACGAATTTGATTACAAAGCCAGTTATCAGATAAACTCCAACATTCATAGTGATAATGACCTATTTCCCTACCGATGGAACAAATACTATAATGCAGAGTACAAACAGGGGATACAGGTCTCTTAGATTTTTCAGACTTTCTACTCTGTTCCCTGTGGCCTAATCCATTGCGTTTGGGTGACGCGCTCTTCGCCCTAGATGCGTCATCCTTAGCCTTTCCTTTCTTTTTGGGTGCTACAGTTTTGGCTTTAACTGCAGCAGCCTTCCCTTCATCATTAGTTACGGGTGCTACTGCTTCGGGAAGTGCAATAACAGCCTCAACTCCACAGCCATAAACTATGATGCCACCTGAAATGAAACCATCCAATGGTTTAGACATACTAACAGGATATAAGTTGTTAGTTTTTGAGTGAAATCCGGAGGACACTCAGTAGCTTGAACATTGGAGGTTGATGATTCTGAGCCTAGGCCAGGTTTGACTCGAACATTATCCGGATCAGTCCTAAATGAAGAGGCTATTTCCCCAGATTTAAGCCACTTGCGATTTATTTCCTTTTCATGTTCTAGTTCATTCTCGGGTCTTTTTACAATAACTTTTAGGCCTGAAAGATTGGTATTAAGTAGATGATTTTCAGCCCTTAGATCGGGATACCAAGCTTCTTTTCCTCTGAAGTCAGCTATGTCTTTTTCAAGTCTAGCAATAGTAAATTCAAGACGTTTATTCTGACTTTCCATATCTTTGTACATTTGAGTAATTATTAGTCTCTCATTCTTTTCATGATCACGTTTAGTAACAAGAGATTCTATTTTACTCATGAGTTCAGAGATAGAAGGTACCTCAGTATTTGCCATGAGGCAGACGTTCGGCTTAGGAGTTGGCTCATCATCCGAGGATTCCTCCTCTTCTTCCGAGCCACTGATGTACTTTGTCACGAACGCCTTCCTCTTGTTTTTGCTGTTGTCTGAGGTGGTACGTCGAGGAGTAACCTTGTCACTTTTCTCTGCCGTCTTAGGTTTGGATCTGCATTCCTTGGCCCAGTGACCGGGTTTCCCACAATTAAAGCATTCTTGGGAGCTCGACTCCGATCGTTCCTTCCTTCTGGATGATGAGGAGCCTCTTCTGAATCCTTTTCTGCTTTTCCGAAGGAATCGTTCAAAGGATTTAACAAGAAAATCTATTTCCTCTTCTGCGTCTGAGTCAAAATTCTCTGACTCATCCATATCATCCTCTTGATGATTACTGGAGCATTCCGTAGCTTTGAGGGCTACCCCTTTTTCTTTCCGAGCTATCTTCTCATCACGGTCAATGTATCTGAATCTGACCTCATGAGTCCGAAGCTCTCCGTATATTTCTTTAAGGGCAGTAAACGGCCAGTTTTTGTCAGCTTGCATCTGGAGCTGCTTGGAGTAGTAGCGATCCGGCAACGATCGAAAGAACTTGTCATTTATTTGAGACTGAGTGTAGTGTTGACAGTTTTTAGCTCTAGTATGAGCTTGCCAAATCTCTGATAGATGCTCTCAAGGAATTCGCCAGGTTTGTGATTGAAACTCTCAAAATTCTGTCTCAGAGCACATATCACATTTTGCATCTGGGACTGACTCCCCTCATAGAGGATTGTCAGTTTATCCCAGACAGCTTTTGCTGACGTGCAGCCCTGGACGTCCGTGAAAGCCTCGGAATCCAAAGACGATGTAACGTAAGCCAGAGCCTTTTCCCTAGCGCACTGCCAGGCTCTTTCATCGTTGGTAAGTTCGGCATCCGTCTTTGGCCTTCTAACTCCATGTTCTCCGATAGTCATTGGAATTAGAATCTCCTGATGAAGACAGGGCCACATGAGATGGTCATGGCATACCATGAACATCTTCATGTGAGCTTTCCACTGGGAGAAAAGCTCAGGTGTGAATTTGGGCGGTTTTGTCAGAGTAAAACCAGAACTCCGTGGTTGAGCAGTGGAGGCAGCAGCAGGTTGAGGTGGGTCAACGTTTTCACTGCTGCTTCTATTCGGGATGGGCTCTTGTGCACCTCCGGAGTTAAGGCGAGTGTTGAATAGCATACTGCTTTCTTCGGCCATTGCTTAGAGTAAAAGAGTGGGATCTCTACTTAGAACAAATAGACTTGCTCTGATACCACTTGATGATCCCTTGGAGCCTAGAGGGGGGTGAATAGGCTCTTATCCAAACTCTTTTTATTCTCTTATGACACAAACACTTATCTAATTAAGTGATAGAATCACTGCGGAAGATAACCAGATAGTGGAAGTATTTTGTTTTATTATCAAAAGATAAATACAACAAAATAGAAGCAAGACTCTTTTACACTCTGTTTACAAAAGGATTCACACTCTAGCCTATATTAACTCTTGAACTCTTGTGCATACACAGGATTGATTCAGGCTCGCTTACACACTTTTTTGCACAAATGTACAAGTATAAATATTTATACAAACATTCCTAAGAGACACCCTTGGAACTTGTAGTTCCGGAATGCGTTCAGCACTAACTATTCCTCGGTAATCTCTCTGCCTTGACTGCTGTCGTTTGTGGAGTTCAAGATCTTGGGCTTGAAGAGTATAAGTGCCTTTGTGAGTTCCCAAGTATAATTAAAGTTGTGTCCACATATCCGGGTGATCCATGTGTAAGATTTTTCAGGTTCTCAACGAGTTTGTCTTACATTGGGACACCACAAGCTGATAACTTTAAATGTGGTAAGTTAAAGTAGCATCTTCTTGGTCTGGTGTAATTTTCCTTACTCCGTTGCTAACGAAGCTCGGAACCTTACTCCGTATCAGTGGTTGCTTACTCCGTATCTATTTGGTACTGAAATCCTTAGTCCGTGTCAGCGCTTCCTTACTCCGTGTGAATGAGAAGGCCAGAGTGCTTATTCCGTATCAACGCTTCCTTACTCCACGTGTAAGTTCCTTACTCCGTATGTAAGTTCCTTACTCCGTGCGAGTTTAAAGGATTGGATGGCTTACTCCGTACTAGCGCATCCTTACTCCGCATGAGTGAGTGGTCCGGATTCCTTACTCCGCATCTAGTTTCCTTACTCCGTGCAAATAAAGACTTGGGTCCTTATTCCGCAATACTTCCTTACTCCGTAGCTTTTAAATTCCTAGTCCGCACGAATGTTCCCTATTCCGTATGTATTGGTGACTTGGTTATTTACCAAGTGTTTGACGACACTCACTCTTGTCCGGATCAGGATTATGTATCCTGTCCTTAGCTTTGCTCTCACGAGTGTATCTCCGGATTAATAACATATCTTCTGCAATGATCAAAGAAACACAAAAGATCTCAAATCAAATTACATAGGGCTTTATCAGCATTATCCAAATTCTGGGCTTGATCCAACATGTTGTATTTATCTTTTGATAATAAAATAAAATAGTTTCACTATCTAGTTATCTTCCGCACTAATTTTATCATTTAACTAGATAAGTGTTGTGCTAAAGATGAACAAAGAGTTTTCAATTAGAGCCTATTCACCACCTCTAGGCTCCCAGGGACCAACACTGGGTACCCTTGGAATTTGGGGGTGTGACAGAGAGGGAGAGAGAGAGATGCCAAGAAGGAGTCTTTGGATCTAGAGCACGAAGATCAAAGTTTTTCAATCATCTTTAAGAGGTAGGTGCTCCTAAACTCCCTTACCGTGATCCTGTCGTATTATGAGGTGGATGGCATAAGCTGTAATCGATCTGGTATATTTTGGGGGAGAAACTCCTATTGTGGCTTGAAATGTATGTTTGTATGTGTATCTGATGTTGCTGTGCGATTTAGAGGTATTTTAGGATGTGATTTGTGGTTTAAGTGGGGGGACTATGAAGAAAAGTATGTTTTTGAATGTCTAGAAGGTTGCTAGGTCGATTCCAGACGGAGGACGGTGGAACGATGATGAACAGTAACACTGGGCAAACTGTGTAGTCGGCGACACGTTTAGGGTTAAGAGTCGTAGAGTTGAAGGGTAGAGTTGGGGAGTCAAAGAGTCATAGAGTCGAAGATTTAAGTTTGAAGGGTCGAAGTTTGAAAAGTTGAAGGTTCGGAGACTTGAGTTGAAGTGTCGAGGGTGGATCTTCAAAGGGGATTCTTTGAGGCCAACCTTCGGGTTAGTGGCTTCGGATCTTCGAGGGAGGTTCTTCGAGGCAGACCTTCAGGTCAGTGGCTTCGGGTCTTCGAGGGAGGTTCTTTGAGGCAGACCTTCGGGTCAGTGGCTTCAAGTCTTTGAGGGAGGTTCTTCGAGGTAAACTTTCAGGTCAATCGCTTTGGGTCTTCAAGGTGTTTTCTGTATTTTAATACAAAAAACAAAAAATGAGTATCACCACTAAACATGCTCATAAGCATATTGAATTGCTTCGCATGATTCCAACTGAATTAAAGGCTTTGTCCACGCATCCGAGTGATCCACGTGTAAGATGATAAATGTTCAACACATCTTTCTTACATCGGGACACAGCGAGCTAATGACTTTGAATGCGGAGCTGATTACGAGCAGTGTCATCTTAGTCTGTGTAAGATTCCTTACTCCGTGTTAATGAAGCGCGGATCCTTACTCTGTATCAGTGGTTGCTTACTCCATATCAGTTTGATCCTTGAATCCTTATTCCGTGTCAGTGCTTCCTTACTCCGTGTGAACAAAAGATTTAGAAGGCTTACTCCATGTCAGCGTTTCCTTACTCCTCTTGAGTAAAGGTTCGGATTCTTTACTCCGCTTCTCTTTTCCTTACTCCGTGTCTTTTTGTCCTTAGTCCGCATGAGTGAAAGACTTAGCTCCTTATTTTGTAATTTCTCTCTTACTCCGCGCGAGTTGTAGACTAGGATTCTTAGTCCCTTTAAGTGATAGACTCAGATTCCTTAGTCCATATCTTTAAGTGCTTAGTCTGTGCTAATAATCCTTACTCCATATGTTGTAATGACATGGTTATTTACCAAGTTGATTAATGACACTCACTTTGGTCCGGATTAGGATTATGTATCTTGTCATTAGCTTTGCACTCTCGAGTGAAGATCTAAATTAACACTTGTCTTTTGCAACATGTTAGAATTTACATTCAAGAATCTCAAACCAAATTACATAGGATTTTATCAGCATCATCCAAATTCTGGTTCGATCCAACAATCTCCCCTAATATGGAGATGCCAAAACCCTTTGTAATCTGATCTGGTTAGCAAGGCAGAAGATAAATACACAGAGATAAAGATAATTGCTCCATCCATTGATTTACAACAACAAGTACATAATTTTAGCCTTAGTACATAAAATAAACAATTATGGAACATAAAGCTTACTATACTTGAAAATTATTGCTGATGTAAGCTCCCGTAGCTGCATTATCTGCCCCATTGAATAGTTAAGAACATTGTTCCAAGAATGATCAAACTTGAAGAGAGCTTGCATGAAGAAGCAGACGAAGGCACCACAGCTCTCTCCATCGGGTTGTTGAGCCATAGTATCCTTGCCACGGATCACCGAATTCAGCTTTGCATTAGGAGCCAAGGGAGGTTGTCTGATAGACTCAAAAAGGTTGCTCTCTCTTACTGTCACAGATAGATTTAGGAGCAAGGGTTCCAGTTGAGTCTTCCTCACTTGTTGATCAACGACTTGGTGAGAATCAAGTAGGAAAACTTTCCTTGAGCTGATCATGAATACTGCAAGCATGAAGTGCGGTGAGTTGACCTGGTACAAAATGAGAACAAAATTAAGAGTGCTCCATGGTCTGCTGTTCTCTGCAGTTCCGTCAATGAAGGTCTAGATGTGGGAAGAAGATGGAATATAGTCCTCAGACCAACATGGCATGTAATGACCCGTGTCTTGGGTAGAACAAGCTGGAACGAAGATGAACAATACCCTGGGCGAACACTTGGGTCGAAAGGTGGAAGACCCGAAGATTTGGGTCGTAGGGTCGAAGACCGAGGGTCGAAGTTCGAAGGTTTGAGGGTCGAAGGTTTGATCTTCGAGACAGATCTTCGAGGTCGCGTTTCCAGTGAGTCTTCGAGGGAGTGTTTCTACGAGTCTTCGTGGCTTGCTTGTTAGAGAGTGTAATGAGCTTATGTGGGAGCGTGTAGAGGCTGCGTGTGACAATGACCACGTTCGGATTGTGGGTATTTTGTCCTATGTGGAAGCGGAGTGGTTAGTTCATGTTTTATTTATCAAAACTATGTCGTTTTGATGGTGTGTTTTATTTATCAAAACTACGTCGTTTTGATGGTGTGTTTCATTTATCGAAACTACGTCGTTTTGATGGTGGGATTTCATTTATCAAAACTATGTCGTTTTAATGGTGGGATTTCATTTATCAAAACTACGTCATTTTGATGGTGGGATTTCATTTATCAAAACTACGTTGTTTTGATAAGTGAGGTCTATATAAGGAGGAGCTCTCTTTGTTTTAGGTTTAGGGTTTTTGTTGTCAGCCGCCGCAGCCGTCACAGAGAGAGAGAGAGAGAGAGAGAGAGAGAGAGAGAGAGAGAGAGGGAGATTGAGAGGGAGAGCTCAGTTCGTGGCTGCCGTTGTCATTCCCGTGGTTGGACGGCGTTAGGCGTGGAGGCAAGAGTGTGGAGGATCTTTGAGGTAGGGGTTCTGTTCTTCCTTCAACCTATCCCAGGGCTTTAGCCTTGTGATAGGCAATATAGCTGTTTGGTTTTATATATATAAATATGTAAATTCATATAGGTGTGATCTCTTATATGAATGTTGGCCTTCAATGATGTGTTTTGCTTGGATGTATATATACACGCATGTTAAGTGTTTAATATTATGCCTGTGAGGCCATGCATGTTATGTGTTTGATATTATGCCTATGAGGCCACACATGTTATGTGTTTGATAATATGTCTGAATGACCACCCATATTATGTGTTTGAGATTATACCTGTGTGGCTGGGTTTGTGAGCCTGTGAATGTATGCATGCTAAGTGTTTGAAGTTATGCCTGTGTGACCATGCATATTAAGTGTTTGATGTTATGCCTGTATGGCCATGTGTGCTGTGTGTTTGCTTGTACATCCGGTGGTTGTGGAAGGCTGGGCCTGTTTTATTGAACCCGGTGGCTGTGGAAGCCCGGGACTGTTTATGTTAGCCTGTGAGGCTGTGGGAACTATTTGCCTGAGAGGTGGTTAAACCATTTGCCTAAGAGGCGGTTAAACTATTTGCCTGAGAGGCGATTAAATCATTGGCCTAAAGAGGCGGTTAAATCACTTGCAGTTAAATCATTGGCCTGAAGAGGCGGTTAAATCACTTGCTTGAGGTGGTTAAAGTGTTAGCCTATGGGGCTGTGGAGCCTGTGTGGCTGGGGCTGAGGTTGCACCCGTTTGTGTGGTGTGTTTCCTTGCTATTTGTTTCTGCCACGTCACTGCACTGGTACACGCTCTCATATAGATGATAGGTGCATGGGATGGGTTGGGGGAGACTTGATCCCTACTGAGCTGTGGTTGCTCACCCCTCCTATTGTGATATGTTTTCCCAAGGTGGAAGACCGTATTTGCTTTACCGTTTCTTTTCGATTATGTTAATTTATGGTAATTGATGTAACCCCAGTGGGGAGATATTGTAATGAAGAGTTTAATGTAATAAAAGCATGTCTGGACACGTTTGTAACGGTTTGAACTTAATAAATATATGATTTTGTCTCTCTGAATATTTGTTGTGAGGTGTATAGTGTCCTGTGTGGGCATGTTGTATCTTGCCCCCTTTATCCAAACTCGGGTAAAGGGAGGGTCACGTTCCGGTCTCCTCTGGTTGGAAATCCGGGGCGTGACATGGCAGGATATCAACAAGGTTTGTATCCTTGTAAAGAGAAGGAAACAACCTGGATTCCATCTTCACTGCTAGAGCAAAGTTGTCGATGTCTTCAGTTGTGTATAGTCCCTCCTCAGCAAGTATATTACTTATATCTTCAGGTGAGAAAGGGATCATAATTAGACATCTTCTCTCTGCAGTGGAGCAGGCATAGTCTTTCATTACCTGAAGAATACTTCCATCCTCATCAGCCGGATCAAGTTCCGTGTATGATAGGAGGAAGGTGATGTCCCTGGCAGGAGTAAAAGAGGATAGAGCGATACTGGAGGAGCTTGCCTTTGAAGGTGGGTAGCAACTGCATTTAGGGATAGGGAGACCTGGTGGGAGAGTAGTAGCAGGCTGCTTTCTAGTAGTCCGGATCCGTGCAGAAGGACCAGCAGCTTACTCAGTAGTAGATGGAGCAGCATTAGATGGCTGATTCTCCCCCTTTTTGGTAAATCGACATGGGGCGCTCGGGAAATGAGCCATTGTATGGGCCAAATCTGCAAAGGAAGAAGAGAGGGAATGAACCAAGGAGGCCAACAGGTCCATCTTTTGCTCCATGGAGGTGGAGTCGGTGAGGGCAGAAAGGAGTTGAGCGCTAAGGTCATCGACTTTAACAGCGATGGCAGCAATTTGGGCGCTCTGAGCATGAGCATGGCGGTCTAGTTGAGTGGAAAGCATAGCATCAGAGTGGACCGTTCCATAAGAGGCTCACCCAAGGACAAACTCTGGAGCTTTGGAAGACTCTCCCGTATGAAGTAGAGTAGGAGTGCGCAGGGCAGAGGAGTCAGCAGGAGAAGAGATTAGAAGGTCAGCAGCAGCAGTAGCATCCAGAGCATCAAAAGCATCCGGGGCGGTGGACCCATTATGACCAGAAAGGTCAATAACGGGGACATCTGCTGGAGAGGAAGGCCTGACCTCGGTAGGGAAAGAGACCCGTGCATCGTGGGCCAGTCCGGAGGAAGCAGCAGCAGGAGGAGCAGCTTTGAGGGAAGCCGGCGAGACAAAACCATGTTCCAAGTTCCAAACGATCATGGCGTCTGGGGTTTGTGTATGTTAAGCATAATACACCTGGAGATCATTGTCAGGGACGGTGGCAGTGCAGGCAAGACTAAAACGGAACCATAAGTTCGTAAGAACATCGGTAAATAGACGATTCAAGTAGTATTGAGGCTAGAGGGGCAGGTCCGGAGTAACAGTCGGAGGAGAGGCAGGAGCAGCAGCAGGAACATCAGGAGCAGGAGCATCAACAGCAGAGGGGGCCGAGGTTTCGGTCGAAAGAGAAGTTAGCTGAGATGGCCCTGCAACTTCAGGAGGATCAGTACGAACACTGTGTTGCGAGCCTTGGGAGACGGATGGAAGCAAACAGACTGGATCCGTGAGGATCGGTGGGCGGAACTAACCTCGTGGGCAGAGGAGTCGGCGGGGTCACCAACAGAACTTTCTTGTTGTTTCGGGGCGATAAGGGTGCGACTTGGAGCGGCAGCCCGGCGAATAGTCGGAGTCCCATCAAGCGATAAATGGCAAAGATAGTACGCCTGTGGAAAGGTGACAATCAGACGTCCAGAAAAGTGAGCCGGTCGAAGATGCTGGAACACGATGAACAGAATCCTCCCAAAGGATCGATTCTTGGGGTTGTTGCTCATCAGCCGAAATATGAAGGCCCCCCATTCCATTGGCAAATTCTCAAAAACTCCATACATAGCAAGGAGCAAATCGTACGGGACGAAGTTGAGAGTAGATGTCCGAGCCAGTAAACACCGGCTGAGGATAGTGGCCATACAATGATAGCAGCCCTGGAAAGACTTCAACTTGTATTCCTTCGTTTTATGAGTGCAGCACATCGAGGCTGCCATCTTCTCAGGCTCGGGCCGCAGATGAGTGTCATGAGGAAAATTGAGAGCGGCATGAAGAACGTCAGAGGTGATGACAATGGATTCACCCCGAATAATGGAGGTGATGGAGTCGGTGGTGTAGCGAAAATGCTGCTAGAATTCAATAATATCTTCAAGAAGAAGTTCTACTAGGTTAGAGACTAGATCGAGAAGGTGGCTGGCGTCAAGGAGGGGACAAAGCTCCATAAACCACGCCAGAGGATCAAAAACAGTGTTCCAATCAACTAGGTGGCCCAAAGTTATGTTGTAGAATGCAGTTTTCGGTGTTATTGAAGTCGAAGTGGGAGAAGGTAAAGAAAGCTAGGGTTGTGAGAATAAGAGAGCAACAAAGGATTTGGGTATTCGAAAATGCAATGTCGCTCTGTGCTTGAACGCGCAGGATATATATGACTGGGCCGTGGATGCTAACGGGTCTAGGGTTTAAGCGAGATGAACAATGAGCCACCTGACAACCTACGTCATTAAACTTGATAGTCGAACATCTATGGATAATAAGATGACGTGGAGCCTGTAAGAACCAAGCATTTATGACAACTGTATGCCTACCTCTGGAAATTTGAAATGACTAATTGCCTGGCTCGAGATGTGCATTTAATGAATCATCATTAGTCCTCCTCAAAAATACGCAATGTAAAATAATACATGGATTACCGCAATTTGAGAATTCCAAGAGTCAGGAGGAAAGAAACTGACTATCATCCGAGGTAAAGAGAATCCGTATGGAGAATGATCCGGATGAGTGACAGACTGGTTTCATAGTAATAGGTGCTGACGAAGAGAGAAGAAGATTCCTTTGTTGTCTTGAAGTCGTGAAGATTGGAGGTACCATAACACCTTAGATCTGAGACATCAGACTAGATATATCAAGTAAATATATCTAATATGATAAATAAAATAATCTGACCTAATCTAGATATATCAAGTAGATATATCTAATATGAGCCGGATTAAGCCTCATATACCACAACACCACTCTAGACCTAATCTGATGCAAGTTGTGTGTCAGGTAAGTAGATATCAAGTAGACCCCAAGGAGTCTCACTTGCTGGAAGTCAAACAGATCCTTAGATACCTAAATGGGACATTAGAAATAGGGTTGTGGTACCCTTCGAAGGACTCTATTGAATTACAGGCATATACTGATGCAGACTTGACTAGAAATATTGATGACAGACGTTCTACCAATGCCTGCAGTTTTTATCTGGGCTCTATATGTGTTGCATGGTTGAGCTGAAAACAAAATAGTGTGGCCTGTAGCACAGCCGAAGTTGAATATGTGGCTGCACATGCTGCATGTACTTAGATGGTATGGATGAATACACAACTGTCAGACTTGGGAGTCAATGGAGTTACCTGTCAACATCTGGTGTGACAACCAGAGTGCTATCAATATTAGCAAGAATCTCATTCAACATTCAAAGACCGAGCATATTGATTATCACTACCACTACATCAAAGAACAAGTGGAAGAGGGAAATGTGCAACTAGTGTATGTTCCCACTCCGACACAAACTGCTGATATTCTCACCAAACCTTTATCCATTGAGCTATTTGATAGACACTGACGTTGGTTGTTTGTACAGCTTCCTCCTCACACCTAAGGTGTTAATAGGGTTCCTCCCTTCTTCTTCGTAATTGGTTGGCAAACGAGAAGAAAAAAATACTGTGTTCAGGGGGAGTATAGTGGGAGGAGTTCAGGGGGAGTTTGGGAGCCTCGAAGAATTGGAAGGCACGTAGATTGTTCACATATGTTGCCAACAATTCCAAAGGGGGAGATTGTTGTTCCTATGGTACTTTGGTTGTCATTGTTGTCAACAGAATGTGAAAGTGGGAGGACATAAAGTCAAAGATCCGTACTGGGTTGGATAACTTCGTAGAGTGACCTCTTAGATTGATCTCGTGCAGGGAGTCTGACCATGTACTTACAAAGTCGAAGATCTAGGTCGAAGATCCAGAGACTCATAGACTCACGAGGTCAAAGATCAGATGACTCGAAGATATGTAGAGTTGAAGATCATCAGACCATCAGGCTTGAAGCATCACCGAAGGAACACAGGGTCGCAGACTCGTAAATCCATAGGGTCGAAGATTCGAAGACCCAACGCATAATCAAGTGAAGAGCAGCGTCTCGGAGACTCGAAGACTTGAAGACTTGCAGGCTCGAAGGCCCGTCGGGTGTAGAGTGGCAACATTGTAGAGTCGAAGCTCATAGGGTCGAAGCTCGTAGGGTTGAAGACTAGGAGACTTGTTACCGAGAACAGAGACCCATTGATGTGAATAGATGATTAGCCAAGGTAGAATGAGGTTGTTGTTGCCGCTCGAAAGTGGAGACATAAAGACTCGTAGAGTGAAAGTCAGTTGATCACTTGTTCTAACCTAGATTCGAAGCCAAAGAGCAGAAGAATTGGAAGATCAATTCGAAGATCCAAGGCTCGAAGACTCAGACTCGAAGATTCGAAGGTGAAGACTCAGAGGTAGTGGCGTGTGTACCTGGAGAGGTAACAGCAAAGCTATGAGGCATACATCTTCGAGGTTGTGGCTAGTTGAAGGAGCGAAACGCACTGAAGGCCACCGTTTAAGTAAGTTGCCGCGGGGACAACGTTTTCTTTAGCATGCTAAGCATTGGAAAACACGTGGACATATCTAAGGCTAGGTTAACATGTTTCAACGATAGAGATCAGAAGATGGAACATGCTTAACCCTAGCAGAAGGGTTTCATACTACGGCCGACCTATATAATCAAGCATATACCTTACTTCAAGAAGGCGTCAGAATACAAGAAAGATATCTAGAGCGATACAAAAAGATGACGTAGAGTAGTTCGTATAAGACACACAAAGAGAGAGAGAGAGAGAGAGAGAGAGAGAGAGAGAGGAACATTGAAAGCAAGATAACAGTGAGTTAATTTGACTTCATTTCTCAAGCATTCAACGAACAGATTGTGAGTTTGGAAAAGGAGTGGTTGAAGGTCAAGCAGTGCAAACAATTGAATACGCATAAGTAGATTGCGCTAGATAGTTCGTCACATTGAGTGAGTACTGGAGTAATACTGTTTTTATATTTGCATTTAAGAGAAAAGTTAATCCTATTGTAACAAGGGCTAGACCCTACTGTACTGAAAGCAGATAGTGGATTGGACTCGGTATAGGTATACCCTCACCACGGTGGAGTATATCAGATTGATTGAACCACATAAACTGTGTGTCATTATATTTTACTTCTCATACATACCTGTTATTAACTTGATCTTGCACAAGACACTGATATACCACCCAAACAATAATCACGTTTGCAAGAATATCTCTATCAAATAAACTGCTCCTAAATCTAAACGAATTAGTTTTAAGTATAAAAATTCACCCCCCTCTCTGTATACACACATATATATCAATTGATATTGCTTGGCTCTTGGGAATATCAAAAGGAAAGTACATTGTTGGTGTAAAGAAAACTGAAATACAACAAAGAAAGTCTTAGTGCATATGCTGCTACATGATTTGGAGTGAGCCTTGATCATTCCAAACTGTCTTCAGGTTTCACATTCAGCTTATTCTTTAAATTGGTGGATTCTCTAATTCAATGCTCGGATGGTCTCCTCTTGCTCTTGAACTTTTTTCCTCAGGGTCTTGAGTTTTGCCTCCTTTTAAAGGAATACCTGCCTTGGGTCTTCCTAGGCCTCGACATATACTATGTGTTGCTGCCGCCATGGAGGAAACGGTGAATGGACTTCTGAATGGTAACGACTACCACTGACCTTTCTAGGTTTTTGCCATGCTAAATACCCACAGAAAGCCTTGCTTTGAGTCTCTACATTAGTGTATACAAAGTTAAAACTTTCTATCTCATGCAGTACTAGAATGACCTATTGACCCCTGAGTTGTCTTCCTGCTTGGAGAGGGGCATAAGTGGGAGCTTCCCAAGGACTGAGTAATGGGACCCAATTGTATGGCCCACAACTATAAATTATGTCGACCTTGGGCATCCATGGAACAATCCACTCCACTTGGTCTTTAATTAAAGTTTGTAGCTCATTAATTCATTCCTCTTCTGTTTCAGGTAGCTCCTATTCCCTCAAAAAGAACTTGGGCAATGCACTATGTGGTAATGCCTCCACTTCTTCGAGTTGTGTGTCTTTGCTTGGGAAGTGACTTTTCAACCATGCACAGAGGAGTGGAAGGCATCCTTTGAAATAGCCTTGCCCCGAAATCAGCATTTGTGATAACTGTTGTACCCCATTTTGACCGGGTTAGATCGCAACCGTACTTGGCGAAGGACCACTAAGTGTTAGAGGATGACATTCGGAGAACAACGCACTTGACCACACTTGATTCCGAGGAGAAATGAAATGATTATGATAAAAATACCAAGTTGAATTGGACAACCGGTGGGCAGCCCGCTATTTTATTAATAACTTCCCCGATACTTGTCGTAATCCAACAAAGTCAATTGAATTGATTAGATAACACCTTTATCTATCATTTCCAATTGGTTTGAGAACATTCCGGGTTGTATTCAATTAGTTATGATTTTTCAAAGTTGGCAACCAAACCTTGTACAAATTTGGGGGAGACAGCTAGTGCGCAGCGCACTATTTTGCCAATAACTTTCTCAATACTTATTGGATCTGAATAAAATGAATTGCATTAGTTAGATAACATCTTTATCTATCATCTCCAGCTGGTTTTAGGGTAATCCGAGTTCTGTGCAATTATCTATGAATTTTTGAATCGGACGGGCAGAATGCTCATTTTATCATGTACTTCTGTGCGGTATTTCCCACTTTTCTCCTAAATGGATGATCCTTTTGGAGTGATTCCACTTTCAGAAGATAGATAACAGAATTTCGAGAAAAACAAGACCAATTTGGCTCTAATCCGAGCTCTGTGGAGAAAGTTATGAATTTTTGAAGTTGCCCCAGAAATATGCCAATTTTCCACGAATTTTGGTTCTTCATATGCATGTTTGTCTCACATTGCCAATTTTGCTTCTCCTTCACCCAGTATATATACAAAGGCACTCTCCTTACACAGCAAGTGATAACAAGAGAGGCCTAAGGAAGCCCAAGTAGAGGCGCCACATGGCGACCGAGCCCACACACGGAAATTTTTGGGGAAACCCAAATTCGGTGGTCAAACTTGGTCAAATCCGAACTAAACCCAAATCCGGCGGTCAAACCTGGTCAAATCCGGACTAAGCCCAAATCCGGTGGTCAAACTTGGTCAAATCCGGCGGTCAAACTTGGTCAACTGATGCGGAATAAGGACTTACTGATGCGGACTAATCCCAGATCCGGTGGTCAAACTTGGTCAACTGATACGGAATAAGGACTTACTGATTCGGACTAAGCCCAGATCCGGTGGTCAAACTTGGTCAACTGATGCGGAGTAAGGACTTACTGATGCGGACTAAGCCCAGATCCAGTGGTCAAACTTGGTCAAATGTGGAATAAGGACTTACTGATCCGGACTAGGCCCAAATCCGGACTAAGCCCAGATCCGGTGGTCAAACTTGGTCAAATCCGAGCTAAACCTATTGATGCGGAATAAGGACCTATTGATGCGGAATAAGGTCACTGATCCGGAATAAGCCTAGATCCGAAGGTCAAACCTGGTCAATAATTTTGAAAGACTCCAAAATAGCTCCTCTACAGGTCTGGGAGTGACTCCAAAGCATCGGGACTCCGAAAATTCTTTTTAAGTGCATTAAATGCCAGCAGTGTCTCGGAACCCCCTTTTTAAGCGTGGCAATTGAGGAGTCTCCAAATATTACATTCAAATGTCTCGGAACTCCATTTTTAAGCATAGGGACGGAAGACCTCTATAATTAAATGTCATTTTCCTCAGGACATCACAGTTGACCCTGGGGATTGCATAACCATTAATTCCCAACAGCTCCAATACATCCGAAAATGCATTCCGCCCTTACCCACCAAAGCGTCCAGGTACAACAGAGGATTAAATAATCTCAAACGATTTATTTATTTTCAGGCACTGGGACTCCTTTTTCAAAGCACGGGAACTGTGAATTATTGTAAATCGCTGGGAACCGAGAATCCCATTTCCGAAGTCATTAATTCATTGGAACGATGTAGTTGACTCATGGGGACTGTAAGGCATCCAATAAATGCCGAGGCACGGGCTGTCTCCCCTGGGATTCCTATAAATAGACTGCCCCAAGAGGCAAGGAGGGGGGCATCAATTATCAAGTAGCAGAGGAGGTTATTCTGAGAGAGAGCTTTCTGACTAAATTTCCGAGAGATAAAAACCAGAGGGAGAGAGAGTATCCTAGGAATCACAAAGAGAAATATACTCATTTTTCTAAGGAAAGAAGCACCCAGAATCACTGTTCGTCTTCACGGGGAGGAGCTGACACTAGAAAAGTTTCTTTTCTAACCATTTGTGCTTTCAGGAAGCTCTTGGAAAGCATTACTCGTAGGGAAAAGGGGCTCACATCTGCATCATTTTCTTTCCTTCAGGTTCTTTACTTTATTTATTTATTAAACTGTTCTTTTTTTTAAGTTCTTTCTCTGCGTTGTTTTCAAAAATAAAACCTCAAAAACTTCTCTATTTTCCTTTTTTCATTAATTCTGAAAGTTAAAAAAACGAAAATACAAAAAACAGTTTGCATTTCTCTTTTCATTTATTATTTTCAAAAAAATAATAAAATGTAAAAACACAAAAAACTGAATCTCTTCTAGAAAAAATTCAACAAAAGCCTGGGCGATCATGAGGGTTGAGCCCTAGATGCTCATATCCTAGTCTGCCTGGGCTAATATTAATTGTGGCAGTTTTCTCATATTTGAATTCAAATGATTTTTGTTTTCTTTTCTAAAAAAGAAAATCACTTTTGTTTTCTAAAAGAAATGCAATATTGTCACATGGGCCTAGATCCCACATTCTTTTTCTAAAATTAGAATGTATTTCTTTTTCATTTGCTGTAAAATCTTTTTTGTTGTTTTAAGGCTTAGACCCTAAAAACTCCCCTTTTTTCGAAAAAAATATAAAAAAAAAATAACTTCTTTTTGAATAATGCAAGCAAACACCCATAGATCAATACTAGGTACCAATTGTGGGCATTGTGGGGGTGCAAGAGTTTTTCTTCCTTCCCCACACGTAACCGACTCCCGAACCTAATTCTCTGGAACCGTAGACCTTTCTTTTTTAGGTGCCCAATCACACCTCTAACTTGTTTGGTGGCGACTCTGTGTTTTTCTTCTCTTTAATGGTTTGTGCGAGCCTTGTGCAGGGATGACTCTAGGATCAACAAAATGAACTAGCATGGAGTCCTTTCACAAAAGCCAGTACGAGCCCGGTCAAAAACGGGTGATGACAGCTAGCGACTCTGCTGGGGACTGTTGTGAGAGTCTAGCCATGGTCTCGATTTATTGGAATGTTTGCTTGCCTTTTTTTTTCTCTTTTTTTTTCTTTTTATTCTATAATTGTTTTAACTGTGCATACATGCTTCTTTCTCTTTCTCCAACCCTATACCCGGGTTTTCTTTAACACAACAGGATTAGAAGAGGCTAATAAAGGTTTGCCCACGTGGACTTGGTTGTGCTTGTCTACGTGGAATACCCGAAATGTCTCACTCAGGCAGTGGTCCTTTCTTGTTCATGCCCCAAGAGGTACAAGAAGGACCCCCTCCGTCAATGCCCTTTGGGGTACGGGGGTTCTCTCTTAGTTCTTGTTAATGCCCTCGCGGTACAAGGCTAAGTAGGGAATGCTTGGGAACCAATAAATAAGATAGGCAGATTTAGAAGCCCATCAGGGGCATGACCTTCATGTGTTTGAGCCTTGCTATGACATTTGTGTACTTGCCTTGCTTGAACTTTGTATATATTGTCCATATACTAACCCCTTGTATATATTATCCATCATTTGTTTACTAACCCCTCATTTTCATTCATTGCATATCATAGCATTGCACTCATTCATTTAGGAAACATGGCAAGCTTTGATCGTCTTCTAACTGACAAGGTGGACAAAGAAGACGTTCAAGAGGTCACTCTCGCATCAAGGATAATCCAAAGGGACTTGGGAAATTTCTCTCAAGAGGAGCCACAGAAGTTCCGAGACCTACACATTGAGCTCCCAAAGAATCGTGCTCCTGAACTCACATCTATATGGAGGAAGTGGTCTTCAAGGAGTCAAGCCGCATACATCAAGCACTTTGGGGATCTATTACATCTAACTCAACTACCAATAGATGAGAACATGATTATTGCAGCAGTGAACTTCTGGGATCCAAGGCGAAGGTGTTTCTGTTTTAATGGCATGGATCTGGTCCCAACTATTGAAGAATACAAAAGGCTTCTTGATCAAGAAGTGGATCAAAAGAAGGCAATCTTCAACTATGATCCTCGAAAATCATGTCGGCGAACTTTGGCTTGTCTCCTAGATATACAAGCTAAAGAAGTTCCTCCAATCATTCAAAATGATGGGAAGCATGAAGTCGTTCCATGGGAGTTCTTCAAGAGGAGAATGCAGCATTCAACTTAAGAGGAGACCCATATACTTTTCACTACTGCTGTCTATGGTCTGCTCATTTTCCCGCGGAATCCAAACTTCATTGATGGGGAAGTCCTGGAACTTGTCCTGCAATTGGTAAAGGGAAATGACCCTGTTCCTGCCATCTTAGCTGAAACCATCAGGTCCTTATCCTACATCCGAGTCAAAGGTCGGGGACAATTCAGAGGTTGTCTTCCTTTCTTGTGCACCTGGATGAAGGGTCACTTCCCATGCATCTTTCCACGCTTTAAGGAAGTGTATGTGCTACCTGCTACAACCTTGCTAGATATTCTAAACAGTGGGTGGCGGCTACCCAATAACAAGGAAGACTGGATGCACAAGTTCCATACGCTAAGGGGTGAAGATGTCATCTAGAGGGCCCCTTGGATGCACAGATCAAGTATGCTGTATAGCTGCGGCAGCTATAACTGGGTCCCACTAGTTGGTCCTTGGGGAAGCACCGCATACGCACCATTACAGGTGGGAAGACAACTTGAGGGGCATCAAATCGTCCCAGTCTTACATGGAATGGAATCCTGTGATAGGGAATATGGAGCTCCTGGGGCAAAGCGGGCAATCTTTGAGATGCACAGAGCTTGGGCCACCCCTCGACGAATCAAGGCCAACCTACATGCTACTCCCTGTCTTATCGAATACAAGGCATGGAAAGAGAAGTTATTCCCTCTCCCCAACACAAGGCGAGGACATTACAACTGAAGAGGTGGCCTCTAATGAAGAACCTGTGGTTGTCCTAGATACAACTACATCCTTGTTACAAGAGAACGCCGTTTTACTGACAAACGGTGCAAGAACAAGGGGAAGCCATACGAGAAAATGGTGGAGCGGTTGGAAGCGGCTAAGATGCAGAAGAGTCATGCAAGGAAGCGATCATTGGCAAGGGGGATGGTCATCAACAGGCTTGAACAGGAGAATGAGAGACTAAGGAACCTCCGAAGAAGACAATGCTAGGAGATAATCAAAGCTTGTCCTAGAACATGTAGTTTTAAGGATTTCATGTCATTTTTCTTGTTTTAAATTCAGTTTATTTGTCTATACCCTTTGAAGTTAAGTTTGGTTTCCAACTTAATAAAGTTTGTGTCTTTGCATCTCATGCATATCATGCACTCATACTTAAAAAGTGAGAACCAAAATAAACTTTCCGGATTCGCAGGTTTGCTAGAAGGCTTTCGGCAGAATTGGGCACTCATACAACTTAAGGTCCTCCGGTCGTCGGACATCTCCTACAATGGCAGAGCATACCGAGGACAGACTCATCGGTCTTGAGCAGGCTCAAGAAGAGATCGGGGGGGAGCATGCTCCAAGTGCAGGCTCAATTAAAAACTATGATGGACATGCTAGCCAAGCCGATCGCCGAGAGAGAAGCTAGCCCAACTACAGGAGCTATTAATCAAGAGCAAGAACATGCACCACATGCTTCACAAGCCTATGCTCCAGCAAACATGGTTCCGGGGGCATCACATCAAGTCCCACTTACACCACCTGCTATGGGGGTGCCAACCCCAAATATCATGGAAGCTATGGAATCCCTCGCTCAACCATCCGATTGGAAATCTATTGAGGCCCAACTGAAAGCTGTGGAGGGGGTGAAAACATATGGAGGGACCGATCCTCATGATTTATGCTTGGTGCCAGGCATAGAACTTCCTTCCAAGTTCAAGATGCCAGATTTTGAAAAGTTCAATGGTACTCAGTGTCCTAGAACACATGTGACCATGTACTGCCGCAAGATGCCAGCCCATGCAGATAATGGAAAACTCTTAATGCATTGCTTCCAGGAGAGCCTAACCGAAGGTCCACTGCGATGGTACATCCAACTTGAAGGTAGCCGTATCAGAACATGGAGTGAGCTTGCCACAGCATTCTTAGCTCAATACAAGCATGTCACCGAACTGGCGTTAGATCGGCTGGCCCTACAGTCATTTGAAAAAGGAAGTAATGAAAGCTTCAAAGTTTATGCCTGACGATGGAGAGAGGCAGCAATGGATGTTCAGCCTCCACTCACTGAAAGAGAACTCACTACCCTCTTCATCAGCACCATGAAGGGAGTTTACTACAAAAAATTAATTGGGAATGTTTCAAGTAGCTTCGCAGATCTGGTCGCCTCAGGAGAACGAATCGAAGGTGGCATAAGGGAAGGAAAGCTCGGGGGAAGCAAGTATAAAGCTTCTAGAAAGCCCTCTTCCTCCAATCGAAAGAAAGAAGGAGAATCCCAGGCAGTATGGTAACCCAAGGCTGACTATAACAGCGCCGGGTCACAACAACCCCAACAATCAACTACACCTGGGTGTTATGGAGGAACTTCGACAGTGTCCTACATTGCTCAAGCCCCGAACCCACAATATCAGCCTCATGGCGGGAACTTTCACTCAACCAACCAATCCCAATCTGAGCAATCAAAACATCCATGGCAGAAGCAAAAAACAGGAAAGGTTAAATTCGATCCAATTCCTATCACATACACGGAGGCGTACACCAGACTATTGGCAGCAGGACTTGTCAGTCCAGTGCCCCTAAAAAAGTTAAGCCCTCCATATCCTGATTGGTACAAAGCTGATACCAGTTGCGCATACCATGGAGGTGGAATTGGACATGACACGAAGGTTGTTTTGCCCTAAAAAGGAATATACAACATTTAAGAGATGCTGGGTGGTTGGACTTCTCTAAAATGACTGGCACTCCCAATGTGGGTACCAACCCTCTTCCGGAACACTCAGGCAATGTTGCCCATGTAATAGCCGAATATGGAAATTCTCCTAGACAGGATTCCACAATCAAGACAGACAAGTATCAATTATTCATGACCCTACACAAGAATGGATTCATAGTGACCAAGGATGTGACTGATGCTAATAGGGGCAACAACTGGAGGAAGCGATGCCTCTATCACAAGATAGCTTATGGACACGACTTAGAGGAATGTGAAGAATTTCAAGAAGCAATCCAAGAATTGCTAAACTCCAAGAGACTAGAGATTTCAAAGCTGGAGGTACATCATGAGGTCTGTATGGCCTCCACTGATAGGTCACAAGTGGCACCCAAGTCTGGGGCACCAAAACCCCTAATTATCCAGTACACGGAGAAGCCGAAGGCCGACTCATTGATGCAAAAGGTCAAAACCCTTACTATTCAGGAGCCGTCGCCTTTCCCATACAAGGACAATAAAGTAGTGTCGTGGGACTATCATTGCAAATCCGTTATCACAGGGCTCCCTTTAAAAGAAAAGAAAACAAGGAGTGGTCGTTCATATACATCACCAGAAATCAACAAAGCCGATAAGGGTAAAGTTGTGGAGCAAGATATCATCCCAAGATCGGTGCCAAGGGATAAGAATACCTCTATCCCAGAAGAAGAGGTAACAGAATTTCTTAAGCTAATTAAGCAAAGTGAGTACAACATCATTGACTAGTTGAGTTGGCAGCCGGCTCGCATCTCATTATTATCTTTGCTTATGGATTCTACTCCACACCGGGAAACCCTTATGAAGGTCTTGAGCAAAGCTTACGTTCCTCCATCCATTTCTGTGGAGAACTTAGATGGGATTGCAAATAATATCGTGGCGAGTAACTTTCTCAGCTTCAGTGAAGAAGAGCTCCCTCAAGAAAGTGTTGGACATATCAAGGCTTTGCATATTTCTGTTAAGTGCAAGGACCACATCATCTCGCGTGTGCTAATTGATAACGGATCTTGTTTGAACATTATGCCAGCTCCCATTCTAAAGCAACTACCGGTGGACCCGTCTTACATCCGCCCCACCAACATGATTGTCAGGGCTTTCGATGGAGAAAAGCGAGAAGTAGTGGGAACCCTAGATGTACCACTACAAATTGGTCCAAGTACATTCACTGTGGAGTTCCAAGTCATGGATATCGCTCCTTACTATAGCCGCCATCTTGGGAAGGCCATGGATTCATGCAGCAGGGGCAATACCCTCAACCCTTCATCAAAAGGTTAAATTCATTGTAGACGGAAAACTCATATGCGTGTCCGGAGAAACAGAAATCCTTGTCACCAAACCTCTCTTTGTCCCCTACATCGAAAGCAGTGAAGATATCCCAGAATGTTCCTTCCGCTCATTCGAGGTCGTCAATGCAACCTACCTTCCAAACCCTACAACTGATCAGGATGATGGGACACAATTGCCAAAGGCATCAAAGATGGTAGCATCAGTCATGCTGAAGTTGGGCCACAAAGCAGGAAAAGGATTGGGCTTGCAAGGACAAGGGATCAAAGAACCTATTACCATTCGAAGCACAATTGGAAGATTTGGGCTAGGCTACAAGCCCACTAAAGCTGACAGGCAATTAGAGACCTCAAGAAGAAGGGATAGCCGGCTGGCTAAGCTGGAGAAAAGAGCTTTCCAAGAACAGAAGATGATTTTTCCACCGCTCGGAGCTACATTCAGGAGCGCAGGATTCATAAACCAGAGGGAAGAGACAGTGGCCGCTATAGGGGATGACAATGAAGAGGTGAAACTGGTTCGGGTTTGCCAAAGAGACCCAAGACAACAACTGGACAACTGGAAAAGCTTGGACCTCCCTATCATGTAAACGGTTCAAGGAACCTGCTGGGACATTTTCAATGTTTTCTCTTTGTTGTTTTTTAATTCGAGTTTGTTTGTAAACTTATTTTTGAAAGTTTGAATAAAATGAAACTTTTTCAAAAACATCCTCTTGCATTTCATAGCATGTGCATTATCATATATCGTTGAGTAAGTCAGACTTTTTCAAACAGGTATGATGAATTCAAAGATATGGTAAGAAAAAAAGAAACGAGTTGCTTAAGACTTGACCATAATCCAAACTGGGAACAGTCAGTGTCTGAGATAGAGGAAGCTGGAACAGTAGAAGATCCCGAGCTACCGGAAGACATCCAGCTCCTGCTAGAAAAAGAAGACCAGCCCACTATCCCTAGTAAAGACCCAGTCACAATCTAGAACTTGAACGACCGGCTGAGCCAAAAGAATTGAGATTGGGGTCTTTAATCCCCAACAATATCAAACATCAGCTACTTGATCTTCTCAAGTCCTACATTGATGTGTTTGCCTGGTCCTACAAAGATATGCCGGGATTGGATATAGATATAGTGCAACACCAGTTACCCTTGAGACCTGAGTGTAAGACTGTCCAGCAAAAGCTACGGAGGATGAGACCGGAGATGATACTAAAGATCAAGGAAGAAGTCAAAAAGCAATGGGATGCAGGGTTCCTTAGTGTAGCCCACTATCCAGAATGGGTGGCCAATATCGTACCAGTTCCAAAGAAAGGGGGAAGGTCCGTATGTGTGTAGACTATCGCGACCTCAATAGGGCTAGTCCTAAAGATAACTTCCCACTACCTCACATTGACACTTTGGTAGACAACACGACAAGGCATACTATGTTTTCCTTCATGGATGGATTCTCTGGCTATAACCAAATTCGGATGGATCCTGAACACAAGGAAAAGACTACATTCATCACTATATGGGGCACCTTTTGCTACAATGTCATGCCTTTCGGACTCAAAAATGCTGGGGCAACTTATCAAAGAGCCATGGTAACACTGTTCCATGACATGATGCACAAAGAAGTAGAGGTCTATGTGGATGATATGATCGCCAAATCAAAAGGAGACAAGGACCATGTCGAAGTGTTGCGTAAGCTCTTCGACAGACTACGAAAATATCAATTGAAGTTAAATCCAGCCAAATGTACCTTTGGGGCTACATCAGGCAAGCTATTGGGATTCATCGTCAGCCAACGGGGAATTGAAATTGATCCTGATAAAGTCCGGGCCATCCAAGATATGCCTGTGCCAAAAACTATCAAGGAAGTTAGAGGATTCCTCGGAAGACTCAACTACATCGCTCGGTTCATTTCACAACTCACTATGACTTGTGAACCCGTCTTCAAGGTGCTGCGCAAGAATAGCCCCGAAGTGTGGAACAAAGAATGTCAGGAGGCCTTTGATACAATTAAGCAGTATTTGATTAACCCTCCAATTTTGGTTCCCCCAGTATCTGGTCAACCTCTGATTTTGTACTTAACAGTCCGAGACACCTCGATGGGTTGTGCTACTGGGACAACATGATGCCTGAGGGAAGAAAGAGCAAATCATTTACTATCCGAGCAAGAAGTTTACACCTTGTAAGGAAAAGTACACTCCTCCTGGAAAAGACTTGTTGTGCCCTCGCTTGGACAAACACGAAGGTTAGGAAAGGTATACACTCTACCATACCACATGGCTCATCTCTAGACATGACCCGCTCAAATACCTATTGGAAAAGCCATCCATGACGGGAAGAATTACTAAGTGGCAGCTACTCTTAGCAGAATATGACATTGTCTATATGCCTCAAAAGGCCATCAAAGGAAGTGCCATAGCTGATTATCTAGCGGATCGAGCCTTGGAAGATTATGAGCCGGCAATCTCTGATTTCCCAGACGAATTCATCAACACCATCCAAGAAAATGAAGAGTCAGACACATGGACCCTTTGGTTTGATGGAGCATCAAGCTTATCTGGTCATGGCATCGGGGCAGTCCTAATTTCCCCATCCGGAGTACATTTTCCGATGGCCGCCAAGTTGACATTCCCTTGCACAAACAATATAGCAGAATATGAAGCTTGTGTAATGGGCCTCCAAGAGGCATTGAGTAAAGGAATCAGAAAATTACAAGTGTTCGGGGATTCAGCTCTAGTCATTTATCAAGTTAGAAAGGAATGGGAAACTCGAAATCACAAGTTGATTCCTTACCGACAAATGATTTGTGAAATGGCTAACCTATTTGATGAAATCACATTTGAACACATGTCAAGAGAGCATAATCGAATTCCCGATGCTTTAGCAACTCTAGCCTCCCTCCTTCGATTGGACACATGTTTCGAAATACCATGCTTTGACATCAATGTGAACAAGGAACCCATTTACAACATGGTAACCAATGTTGACACCGACAACAAGCCTTGGTATCAAGATATCAAACAGTACCTGTCTCAGCACTCATATCCGGTAGGGGCCTCAGAAGCAGAAAAAAGAAACATCCGACGAGCAAGCATCAATTACTTCCTCGACGGTTCAATCCTATACAGACGCAACCATAACCAAGTTTTACTGCGGTGCTTAGACAAAGATGAAGCAGCTCGGGTCACCAATGAGGTTCACAACGGCGACTGCGGATCTCATGCAAATGGGCATACACTAACTAGGCAGATCATGAGGATGGGCTACTATTGGGTTACTATGGAAAAGGACTGCATCGAGCATGTACGTAAATGTCTTAAATGCCAGATTTATGGGGATCGCATTCAGGCACCCCCATCTAAGCTACACGTGCTTACATCTCCATGGCCATTTGCATTGTGGGGCATGGACGTCATTGGGCCCATATTCCCAAAAGCCTCCAATGGACATAGATTCATTCTTGTAGCCATCAACTATTTCACTAAGTGGGTCGAGGCAGCCTCCTACGTCCAAGTTACTCAGTCAGTAATCACTAAGTTTGTCCGCAACAACATCGTGTGCCGCTATGGGCTCCCAGAGCACATTATAACAAATAATGCTGCCATTCTGAATAGCCGGATGATGGACAATTTGTGTGAACAGTTCAAAATCCGACATCGCAACTCTACACCTTACCGTCCTCAAATGAACGGAGCGGTAGAAGCGGCAAACAAGAATATCAAGAGCATTATCCGAAAAATGACTGAGACGTACAAAGATTGGAGTGAGAAACTCCCATATGCACTACATGCCTATAGAACCACAGTCCGAACTTCAACTGGGGCAACGCCATTTTCCTTAGTTTATGGCATGGAGGCTGTTTTACCGGTTGAAGTAGAAATCCCATCTCTGAGGGTGCTCATGGATACCAAGCTAGATGAAGCCGAATGGGTTAAGAACCGTTTCGAACAGTTGAATCTGATTGACGGGAAGCGATTCACAGCAGTTTGCCGAGGTCAGCTTTATCAAAAGAGAATGATGGCTAGCTTCAACAAAAAGGTGCGACCAAGGGCATTTCAAGAAGGAGACCTGGTCCTGAAAAAGATACTACCAATACAGCATGATCACAGAGGCAAATGGACTCCAAACTATGAGGGGCCGTATGTTGTAAAAAGAGCATTCTCGGGTGGTGCACTCGTCCTCACCAAAATGGATGGAGATGAACTCCCGAACCCTGTAAATAGTGATGCTGTAAAGAAATTTTATGTTTAATTTCTGTTCTTGCACCAAAGTGGATTTGAAATTGCCATTTATTGAAAGGATTCTCCATGTTCTTGAACCTTTTCTCTATCCTTATTTACCATTTAGGGAGCCTTTCCCTGAGTAAAAAAAAAAAGGCACCAAAGGACAAAAAAAAAGGCCTTCTCATCTTGCAAAAGAATTCACTATTTTTTCCAAATCAAAACCAGCTTACCCAAGTGAGTCTAAATCTCACGCTCATCATCTCCTTCATATAAATGGCAACAAAAATTTCATTTTGGTACAAAGACGAGGAAGTCGCAGCTAAGAACGGACTTGGTGAAAACCCGAAAGGGCGTCAAGGGTAAAATACAAAGCTCTGTGAAAAGAGAGAAGAATTAAAGGCGGACTTAGTGAAAACCCGAAAGGGCACTGAGGGTAAAATACAAAGCCAAACAAAGGGACCAGGATCCAAAGTCACCTAAAGCAGTCTGATAAAATCTCAAGCACCTCAGAGGGACTGATCGGTTACTCTACATCAAAGGCCAGCCTGCGAACAGAAGGATTGGTCAAGTCTTGAGCATATTTTGATCAACTTTGTAGACCAATATCTTAAAAACCTGTCATTCTATTTTATAAAAGGAAGACTCGTTAAACTCTTATGATAATGCATGAGTCATGTTGTGTATGATGATGTAGTTTTCTCAAAATTCTTTGTTATTTTTCAAAATTCTTTTAAAAAAAAAATCCCCAAGCAGAGTTTTCTTGAACATTCCATGCATGGGGATATCAACATGCAGAAAAGATGGAGCCCCGGTCTCTTGGAGCAACGAGAGAACAAAAAGCACAAGTCATCCACTGGCCTCTTTCCCGACGGAGGAGAAGGATTTACAAACTTAATCATAAAGTCACATACATTCATGCATCCTCATTAGCATACATCCTAGCATGTTTGTTCTTCTTACTCACAGGATTATCCGTATATCAGAATGGCATGAGGATTCATCTCATGATCTACCAACAGTTAAGCTTCAAAGACAGATGAGGACTCACCCTCAACAAATAGAATTCCGTTTCAAAATCAAAGAACTAAACTCGGCAGATCTAGATCGTAAGCCCAAGCATGACTCTTAAGTGGTAATCTCGTAGAGCGATCTCTTAGAGTGAACTTGTAGAGGGAGCCATGATAGAGTCACCTATCCATACCCCAAGATGCTATCTCACTATCATTTGACCCAAGATGTCACCTTCATAGCCCGAGACGCTATTATTCGGCCCAAGAAGCCACCCTCATAGCCCAAGAGGCTATTTGGCCTAAGAAGCCACCTTTATAGCCCGAGACGCTATTATTCAGCCCAAGAAGCCACCTTTATAGCCCGAGACGCTATTATTCGGCCCAAGAAGCCACCCTTATAGCCAAGAAGCTATTCGGCCCAAGAAGCCACCTTTATAGCCCGAGACACTATTATTCGGCCCAAGAATCCATCCTTATAGCCCAAGAAGCTATTCGGCCCAAGAAGCCACCCTCATAGCCCAAGAAGCTAATCGACCCAAGATGTCACTCATTTTCGACCCAAGATGTCGTGTCATAGCCCAAAAAGCTATTCGGCCAAAGAAACCACCCTCATAGCCCAAGAAGCTAATCGACCCAAGATATTACTCATTTTCGACCCAAGATGTCGTATCATAGCCCAAGAAGCCATCCTCATAGCCCAAGAAGCCAATCAACCCAAGATGTCATATCATAGCCCAAGAAGCTATTCGTCCCAAGAAGCCACCCTCATAACCAAAAATGCCGCATCAATCTCACAGCAATGCCAAACTCCAAGGAGATCTAACCATTCAAAATGGGTATTTGGTTATCTTTGTACATCATTTGTATACAAACAATGCACAAAGAGGGGCAGCTGTTGTACCCCATTTTGACCGGGTTAGATCGCAACCGTACTTGGCAAAGGACCACTAACTGTTAGAGGATGACATTCGGAGAACAACGCACTTGACCACACTTGATTCCGAGGAGAAATGAAATGATTATGATAAAAATACCAAGTTGAATTGGACAACTGGTGGGCAGCCCGCTATTTCATTAATAACTTCCCGGATACTTGTCGTAATCCAACAAAGTTAATTGAATTGATTAGATAACACCTTTATCTATCATTTCCAATTGGTTTGAGAACATTCCGGGTTGCATTCAATTAGTTATGATTTTTCAAAGTTGGCAACCAAACCTTGTACAAATTTGGGGGAGACAGCTAGTGCGCAGCGCACTATTTTGCCAATAACTTTCTCAATACTTATTGGATCTGAATAAATTCAATTGCATTAGTTATATAACATCTTTATCTATCATCTCCATCTGGTTTTAGGGTAATCCGAGTTCTGTGCAATTATCTATGAATTTTTGAATCGGACGGGCAGAATGCTCATTTTATCATGTACCTCTGTGCGGTATTTCCCACTTTTCTCCTAAATGGATGATCCTTTTGGAGTGATTCCACTTTCAGAAGATAGATAACAGAATTTCGAGAAAAACAAGACCAATTTGGCTCTAATCCGAGCTCTGTGGAGAAAGTTATGAATTTTTGAAGTTGCCCCAGAAATATGCCAATTTTCCACGAATTTTGGTTCTTCATATGCATGTTTGTCCCACATTGCTAATTTTGCTTCTCCTTCGCCCAGTATATATACAAAGGCACTCTCCTTACACAGCAAGTGATAACAAGAGAGGCCTAAGGAAGCCCAAGTAGAGGCGCCACGTGGCGACCGAGCCCACACATGGAAATTTTTGGGGAAACCCAAATCCGGTGGTCAAACTTAGTCAAATCCGGACTAAACCCAAATCCGGCAGTCAAACCTGGTCAAATCCGAACTAAGCCCAAATCCGGTGGTCAAACTTGGTCAAATCCGGCGGTCAAACCTGGTCAAATCCAGACTAAGCCCAGATCCGGTGGTCAAACTTGGTCAACTGATGCGGAATAAGGACTTACTGATGCGGACTAATCCCATATCCGGTGGTCAAACTTGGTCAACTGATGCGGAATAAGGACTTACTGATCCGGACAAAGCCCAAATCCGGTGGTCAAACTTGGTCAACTGATGCGGAGTAAGGACTTACTGATGCGGACTAAGCCCAGATCCGGTGGTCAAACTTGGTGAACTGATGTGGAGTAAGGACTTACTGATGCGGACTAAGCCCAGATCCGGTGGTCAAACTTGGTGAACTGATGCGGAATAAGGACTTACTAATCCGGACTAGGCCCAAATCCGGACTAAGCCCAGATCCGGTGGTCAAACTTGGTCAAATCCGAGCTAAACCTATTGATGCGGAATAAGGTCACTGATCCGGAATAAGCCTAGATCCGAAGGTCAAACCTGGTCAATAATTTTGAAAAACTCCAAAATAGCTCCTCTACAGGTCTAGGAGTGACTCCAAAGCATCGGGACTCCGAAAATTCTTTTTAAGTGCATTAAATGCCAGCAGTGTCTCGAAACCCCCTTTTTAAGCGTGGCAATTGAGGAGTCTCCAAATATTACATTCAAATGTCTCGGAACTCCATTTTTGAGCATAGGGACAGAAGACCTCTGTAATTAAATGTCATTTTCCTCGGGACATCACAGTTGACCCTGGGGATTGCATAACCATTAATTCCCAACGGCTCCAATACATCCGAAAATGCATTCCGCCCTTACCCACCAAAGCGTCCAGGTACAACAGAGGATTAAATAATCTCAAACTATTTATTTATTTTCAGGCCCTGGGACTCCTTTTTCAAAGCACGGAACCGTGAATTATTGTAAATCGGCGGGAACCGAGAATCCCATTTCCGAAGTCATTAATTCATTGGAACGATGTAGTTGACTCATGGGGACTGTAAGGCATCCAATAAATGCCGAGGCACGGGCTGTCTCCCCTGGGATTCCTATAAATAGACTGCCCCAAGAGGCAAGGAGGGGGGCATCAATTATCAAGTAGCAGAGGAGGTTATTCTGAGAGAGAGCTTTCGACTAAATTTCCGAGAGATAAAAACCAGAGGGAGAGAGAGAGTATCCTAGGAATCACAAAGAGAAATATACTCATTTTTCTAAGGAAAGAAGCACCCAGAATCACTGTTCGTCTTCACGGGGAGGAGCTGACACTAGAAAAGTTTCTTTTCTAACCATTTGTGCTTTCAGGAAGCTCTTGGAAAGCATTACTCGTAGGGAAAAGGGGCTCACATCTGCATCATTTTATTTCCTTCAGGTTCTTTACTTTATTTATTTATTAAACTGTTCTTTTTTTTAAGTTCTTTCTCTGCGTTGTTTTCAAAAATAAAACCCCAAAAACTTCTCTATTTTCCTTTTTTCATTAATTCTGAAAGTTAAAAAAACGAAAATACAAAAAACAGTTTGCATTTCTCTTTTCATTTATTATTTTCAAAAAAATAATAAAATGTAAAAACACAAAAAACTGAATCTCTTCTAGAAAAAATTCAACAAAAGCCTGGGCGGTCATGAGGGTTGAGCCCTAGATGCTCATATCCTAGTCTCGCTGGGCTAATATTAATTGTGGCAGTATTCTCATATTTGAATTGAAATGATTTTTGTTTTCTTTTCTAAAAAAGAAAATCACTTTTGTTTTCTAAAAGAAATGCAATACTGTCACATGGGCATAGATCCCACATTCTTTTTCTAAAATTAGAATATATTTCTTTTTCATTTGCTGTAGAATCTTTTTTGTTGTTTTAAGGCTTAGATCCTAAAAACTCTCCTTTTTTTGAAAAAAATATAAAAAATAATAATAACTTCTTTTTGAATAATGCAAGCAAACACCCATAGATCAAGACTAGGTACCAATTGTGGGCGTTGTGGGGGGTGCAAGAGTTTTTCTTCCTTCCCCACACGTAACCGACTCCCGAACCTAATTCTCTGGAACCGTAGACCTTTCTTTTTTAGGTGCCCAATCACACCTCTAACTTGTTTGGTGGCAACTCTGTGTTTTTCTTCTCTTTAATGGTTTGTGCGAGCCTTGTGCAGGGATGACTCTAGGATCAACAAAATGAACTAGCATGGAGTCCTTTCACAAAAGCCAGTACGAGCCCGGTCAAAAACGGGTGATGACAATAACGATTTGCTTGTTTCGGCAAGGATTGCAAGAACTGGATCGACCCCTCCCAAGGTTTGCATTACTAGTTCACATACAGAGGCATTAATATATCCCAAGAATTTGGGAAATACAATTAATCCATAAATGGCTAATGTGAAAAGGGATTAGAGTTCCATGCCCGATGTTCGACGTATTTTGTCTCTAATCACAAACCAAGGGAGCATTTCGAGCCCACCACTATAATATCAAAAGCAAACAAACTCCCTTGTCTTCAAGAAAAACCAAAAGTAAAGGCCTGGGCGTACATGATGGTTGAGTCCTAGATGTTATCCTAGTCTGCCTAGGACAATATGAATTGTAGCGGTATTTCCATGTTTGATTCAAATTGTCTTTTTACTTTTCTTTTCTAAAAAAGAAAATTGGTTTTGTTTTACCTTTTAAAAAATACAATATTGTCACATGGGTTTAGATCCCATATTTTTTTCTAAAATTTGAATATCTCTTTTTATTTAATTTAAAACTTTTGTTTTTTGTTTTTTGTTTTCCTTGGCCTAGTTCCTAAAATCTCTATTTTCTTTAAAATCAAAAATATAAAAAATGACTTTTTAATAAAGCAAGCAAATACCCATAGATCAAGCTAGGAACCAATAATGGTTGTTGTGGGGGTGCAAGAATCCTTCTTCCTTCCCCACACGTAACTGACTCCTAAACTTTAATATTTGGAACCGTAGACCTTTCCTTTTCTAGGTGCCTAATCACACCTCTAAACTATTTGGTGGTGACTTTGTTTTCTTTTCCTTTTATGGTTTGTGTGAGCCTTATGTAGGGATGAATCTATGATCAACTGAATAAACTAACATTGAGTCCTTCACAAAGCTAGTATCGTGCCTAGTTAAAAACGGGCAATGACACACTCGACCAGAAGACTTTTTTCAATTCAAGGCTTGCATGCTCGAAAAATGTAGTTTTTGCCTTCATCGAGTAAAATTCCCTGATCACCAAATTTTTCCTGAATTGTCCTGATTTGACTTTTGGGGGTCTTAATCTCCTATTCATTCATTTAATTCCTGAAGTCTAATAAAAATAAATCAAAACACCATAAGACTCCAAGAAATACTTCCTTGGCTGTTATATTATAGGATTTATGCAATAGAACCAAAAATGAGTGAAAACATAATTAAAAACATAAAATACACACCCAAAACAACCGCGAATTAGGGGTTGAAATGGCTCTTAACAACTAGGAACCAGCTCTCATGTTTTATTCTTTTCAATCTGGTCCAATTCCTTATTTATTGCTATCAACACTGGTTTTCGTCCGGGCCCGTTTGGGGTCTGCGTTTTTATTAGCTGGTAATTGTCAGATATGTTTTTCAACGCCTGTCGACGCATGTACTCACAAAAAAAACTAAACCAATGTAAGAGTTTGGGGTGGGCTTAAACTAAACCAATGTAAGATTCCCCAGCAAAGTCGTCACCAACTGTTTTTGGGGTATAGTTGGATACCCTCTACTTTGAGTAGTTTAAGGTGTGGTTTGCATCATTAGAGAAGGGTTCAGGAGTTGGTTACGTGTAGGGAAGGATTAGCACCCCTACAGTGCCCTTTTGATATCTATTTTCGGAGAAGGAGGTATTCTATTTATTGTCACTGCCATGATTGGGTTGAGTTTCCTAGAAAATTTATGATTTTTAGCTAAGTTATTTGTTAAAGTTTAGGGTTAAAATTGATTTATCCTAAATTTCTAAAGAGAATCCTAAAAGTTTTGGTTTTTTGCTTAAAGTGGAAAATGAAATCTTTTGGTTTTTACTTTGAAAATTTTTTTTTTTTTTGTTTTGTTCTTTTTGCTTTTTTTTTAAAATATGTATTTTTTTGTCTTGAAAATGTTTTTATTTTTTTGTTTTTGTTTTTATTTTTTGTTATTTTGGAAATTGATGTCCTAAAGTTGAAATGTGCTCTTTTTTTTTAAACCCTTTTTTTGGTTTTTAGTGTGCAAGCGTTTTTTTTTGTTGTGTTTATTTGGTTTTTTTAAAATGTTTTATTTTATTTATTATTATTTTTTTGAAAACTCCCTTTTTTCTGTTTTGTTTTTTTTTTCGAAAGAATTGAACCTAAATCACAAGTGAAAATTTGAAACTTAATTTTATTTTTTTGGTTTTTGACTATGACTAAAGACACACATATATCAAAATAAATGTGGAGTGTGTGATTGTGACATCCACAAATAAAAATAAAGCTACCCTATTTTTTATGCCTCTCTTCTCCCTCTCCTTTTTTACCATTCTTTACTATTCTTTACATATTACAACATACAACATATAAAACATATATCAACAACATACAAAAAGAAAAAAAATACAAGGAAAATACAACATATACTAACAACACACAAAAAAGAAGGAAAATAGACTGAAAAGTAATAAAGAAACAAATACAAATTAACTGAACCGACTTGGCTTGAATGAGGCTTCAACACTAGGCTTCCGTTTAAATTATCTTGTTTGCGCTGATAGTCGCCTACTCAAAAATAGAACCAACAAATCTGGCAACAAGTTTTGTGAAAAAGATTTCCTGGTATTTGGAGATTGGAATGATGTATTTTTTTGGGTTTAAGATTTTTTGGTAGTTGGAAATAAGGAGAGTGGGCGTAAGAAATAGGGGAATGAAAAAGAATTTTTTTTTTTTTTGTTTTTGTGATGAAAACGTAAGAGAGAGGGGGCAGAACTGGAGGTGCTAGTTTTTTTTTTTTTTTTTTTTTTTGCTGGGAAAAAGAGAGCTGTGAGATATTAGGGAAAGAGGATTTAGAAAGAATAGGCGATTTTTGGTTTTAGAATGGCAGAAAGTTGTTTTTTTGAATGCAAGAGTTGGGCGAATTTGAGAGAGAATGGCAGCAAATCAGAGAGGGGTTTTTTTTGGGGCGTAATCTAGGTGTTCCCTCTTTTTTTTTTTTTTTTTGGGATCAGAGAACTGAGTGTGAAGACTGGGCAAACAACAGAATAACAGAACCTTTTTGCTTTTTTTTTTTTTGCAGAATTGTTCTCCCCCTTTTTTTCGTGTACAGAAGACTTGATTTTAAAGGGGTTGGCTCACTTTGGCTGGACCGTCATTATTGTGCATTTATTACTCTATTATGAATGCTAACATTTTTAATTGCAAGATTCTGGCTTTTGTCTGGTGGTTGGACGACCTATGCGTAAAATGGGGTAGCTTGTGATTGCTTTTTTGTTCTTTTGAGCACATGCGTCTGACAGGCGTTGAAAAGCATCTCTGACAATTGCCAGCTAATAAAAACACATCTCGTGACTGCACAGGAAAGAACCCGTGGAAAATAAGTCCAATTAGCGAAAATCCAAGGTCAAAGGGTAAAAGTGTCAGCAGGGTCGAAGGTCGGTGGGTCGAAGGTGAACGGTCAACGAGTCAAAGGTCGATGGGTCGAAGGTCAACGGTCAACGGGTCGGAGGTCAATGGTCAAAGGTCATTCCTCGAAGACCCGAAGGCTTACTGGGTCGAAGACTCAAAGGCTTCGAGGCTTTGAGGCTTCGAGTCAAGTTTTTTTTTTTTAACTTTTAATTACCCTTTTACCCCCACCTAAAATGCCAAAACGAACGACCTTTTGAAGATTGTTTGGGAAGACCTATATTTGCCTAAATAGATGTTTTGGAGAATTTTGCATAGTCACTTTTCTACGCAGTTTGACCAGGGGCATTGACCGTCTTTTGGCAAGTTTGACTTTTTCAAAGAAAGTTGTTTTAGCCATAACTTCTTCGTTTTTCATCGAAATTGAGCTCAGTCAAGTGCTTTATTCTCCAAATTTCCTCCTTTATCCCCTGGTATTGGTCTTGGGGTACTTCAGGGACTTATAGCAAAGGTTATCCATTTTAGACTTTCCCGTTCATGTAAGTGTATCCATTTATGGACCTGTTCAACAAGGTATATGGCATGGGCAGAATGGTATATAGAAAAACATGGGGTTAGTATGTCCAACCCGGACAAAATGGGGTCCAACAATTGCAGTCACCCAAGCTTTATCTTTTAATGCTTCATTTATAGTTTTAGGCTCTATTGGAGAAAGCAGTGCAGTAGCTCTTGCAAATTTTCTTTTAATTGTGACTTCTACCGTTGGATCTCTAATGATCTTATCTTTATCATACACACTGGACCATGTCATCCTTGTTTTCTTACTTCCATTTGTTCCAGGATTGGGCTTCTTCTCTTTTTCATTAGACTTCTTTAAGTTTGTATCATCATCCTTCTTACTGTTCTCATGGTTAAATTCCTCATTTTTCTAAGGTTTCTCTTCTTCAAATTCTGGTTCTTCACATTCATTGATGTCATTTTTCCATTTTTTATCAACTTTAACTTTACTGGAAGTTATAACCTTTCCAAGTCTTGGAAGATATACTTTGTATCCCTTCGTCTGATATGAGTAACCAACAAACGTTTTTTCCGTAGATCTGGCATGAAATTTTCCTCTTCCTTGCTCCTTTATCTTCACAAAGCAAGGACTGCCTAAAAATTTGAAGTATTTGGCTCTCACACCCAGGATTTCCAACCCGAGGAAATTGGTTAATGACTCCCCTTACCCACCCGGTGGGGCAAGGAGTCAGGCTAAACAAAAAGTCGTACACACCACCACAAACAAACATAACAAATATCCACAAATCAAACCAAGTTTATTAAATAATTCAAAACTGTTTCACATCATTTCTCACATGGGGTTACAATAATTCCTCAGAACAACTTGACATAAAATGGAAACAAACAAAACCACAATTCAAAGTCTCCACCTTAGTGTTCAGCTTAACACCTGTAGGTACCTGAAAAGAGACAATCACACAACAGGAGGGGTGAGTAACCACAGCTCAGTAGGGATCATGTCTCCCCAACTTATCCCATGCTCCTAGTATCTACATGATGGTGTCCATAAGTGCGTGTCATAGCAATGTATAAATAATATATAACTAGCATTTCAACCTCAAGGGGTAAATCAAACGGAACATGAATAAAACACATATGACCCTCAACCTCAGCCACACAGGCTACCACAACCAGTCACACAGACTTCCGCCCATAGCCACATTAGTTCCACATCACAATGTCTCATAATTCAAATAAAACACAATATCACAAATTTACATATCCAACCATACAGAGAGAGGACTTCACAGGGCATGCATACCATACAATACATAATTCAGGGTATTATGCCTCGATCAATAACAACACATATTAAACACATACATATAACACAAGCCTCGTTGTTAATACTCACTCCTAACCACAAGTCCCCTTTGATTCCAATGTTTCCCATGAAGCACTACCACGATACTAACACAAAAAAACGTAGACACAAAACGGACAGTAACCCCCCAGCCATGATGGACACCCTAATGGCCTCCAATCCTCATGAATTGATCGTAACTAACTACCACGAAGAACAAACACATGCACAGAACACCATTGAAGGCCAATATTCATATAGAAAATCATACCTATATGAATTTACATATATATATATATATATATAGTTATATTATCTCATAACCTAACCCTAAAATAGGTTCAATTCGTACAAACATGTTCGAGAGAAAAGGGTACAAAATCCTTATCTCGAATTCGACTAAACTTAGGGTTTCGAATTGAAGGATCTTTCTTGTTCCTTGCTCCTCTTCAATAGGCATCTCCCACCCTCAAGAACGTAATAGCAACAATCGAACCAACTTAGATCTCTCTCTCTCTCTCTCTCTCTCTCTCTCTCTCTCTCTCTCTCTCTCTCTCTCTCTCTCTCTCTCTCTCTCTCTGGCCTTCATTGGTGTGGTATACTTGTGGGTGTCGATGAGTCTGTGGTTAATGGGGATTAAGGGTCTATTTCGTGGTAGTTGATTATGGAGGTCATCAGGGTGACCGTTTACTATCTATCTCGTGTTCATGTTCGTTCATGTTCGTTCCGTGATAGGATTTCATGGGAAAATTAGAGGAGCGCATGTTGGAGGTTAACATAGCTTGTAAACGGGGCTTGTGTGATATGTATATGTTGAGTGGATTGGTTAAGGCTAACAACTTTTGAGAAAATTGCCTCAATGCCTTTTTCTTTGCTTTCATTCTATTAAATAATAGTCTGTACAATCTATTTTAGGTAACCTAATACATATTCCTAATCTCAATATACAGCTATAAAGACAGAATATATACAATTAAGAAGAGAGGTAAATCAAAAGAGAAGAAATTGGAAACAACTTAAATAAGGAAACTCCTAATTAGAGCCGCTGTCTAATTGCTGTCTTGATTGATATCCAACTTAAATAAGGAAACTCCTAATTAGAGCCGCTGTCTAATTGCTGTCTTGATTGATATCCCCCCTCAAATTGATGCTGACTGATCAAGGAGCATCAATTTGCCAACAAGAAATTGATGACGCTGTCGAGAAAGGGCCTTAGTAAATATATCAGCCGTTTGAAGAGCCGAAGAGATATGAGGAAGAGAAATAACACCATTATCATAAGCTTCTCGAATAGAATGACAGTCAACTTCAATGTTTTTTGTGCGTTCATGAAAGACAGGATTAGCAGTAATCTGGATAGCACTAGTATTATCTGCATAAAGAGAGGTAGACTCAAGTTGAGGATAACCAAGCTCAGCCAACAAACCTCGGAGCCAAATAATCTCATAACAAGCTGAGGACATAGCACGATATTCAGACTCAGTAGAAGACTTAGACACTCGATCTTGTTTCTTACTCTTCCAAGAAATTAAAGAGGTGCCAACAAACATACACCAACCAGTAATAGATCGACGTGTATCTGAACAACCAGCCCAATCAGCATCACTATAGGTTGTTAAGCGGAGAGGAGACTCCACAGAAAAGAATAAACCACGATGAGAAGTACCGTTCAAATACCGAACAATACGTCGAACTTCAGCTAAATGAAGATGTGTAGGTGCCTGCATAAATTGACTAACTTGTTGCACAGCAAATGAAATATCAGGACGTGTAATAGTCAGATAATTGAGACTCCCAACAAGTTGTCGATATAGAGATGGATCAGATAGAAAGTCACCATCATTTCGTTGATATTTAACATTCACTTCCAAAGGAGTATCAACAAGACGACCCTCTTGGAGACCAGCCAAGGCAATGAGGTCCTTAGTATATTTATGCTAGTGAAGAAAAATACCAGCAGGAGAAGTGTGAACCTCAAGACCTAAGAAATAAGTTAAAGGCCCCAAATCCTTCATATGAAAAGAACCCTGAAGACGCTCCTGTAACTGAGACATCAATTGAGTATCAGATCCTGTGATGACAATATCATCAACATAGACTAATAACAAAACAATGCCCTTGTCAGTCTTGCAAAGAAATAATGAAGAATCATACTGACTTTGAACAAAAGAGAAGCTAAGAAGAGTATTGCGAAACTTTTCAAACCAGGCCCGTGGAGCTTGTTTCAAACCGTATAGAGACCGTTTGAGCTTACAAACATCATGGGAGGGTGTAGAAAACAAGCCTGGAGGAGGAGTCATATAGATATCTTCCTTGAGGTCCCCATGCAAAAATGCATTCTTAACATCCATCTGTCGTAAGAACCACCCTTTAGATGCAGCAATAGATAGAACAAGCCGGACAGTTGTCATCTTAGCCACAGGGGCAAAGGTCTCTTCATAATTAATCCCATATTCCTGTCGATTTCCAAGAGCGACCAATCGTGCCTTATATCTGTCAAGGGAACCATCAGAGCGGAGCTTAATAGAATAAACCCATTTACAACCAATGGGTTTAACACTAGCAGGACATGAAACAATATCCCAAGTGTGATTGTCTTGAAGTGCCTGAAGTTCCTCTTGCATGGCTGTTATCCAGCAAGTCTGTGTAGCACCCGAGAATAAGAGGTAGGAACTGTAGTATTAGTTAAAATTGCAGAATAGCCATATCGATCCGGAGGACGAATGTGCCGAGTTGATCGTCGAAGAATCATTGGAGCATTGTCAGGAACAGGGTCGGGAAGGACTGGAGACGAAGGGGGCAGGCGTCGTGTGTAGACAAGGCCAGGCGTGAACCGTTTATCAAAAGAAGAATCATCAAAGTGAGGCAGTACAATAGGATCAGATGTCGAAAGATGCTGCTGAAAATAGTATTCATGTTCAAAGAAAATCACATCCCGAGAGATACGCCATCGATTATTAAGTGAATCATAACACACAAAACCTTTATGATTAGGACTGTAACCCATAAAGGCACATCGAACAGATTGGGCGGCCAACTTATGACGTTCATGAGCAGGTAAATGAACAAAACAAACACACCCGAAAGTATGTAGCATATGATAATTAGGATGTTTACCAAAAATTCGATAGTAGGGAGAATCAAACTTCAATTGTGGAGATGGTAAACGATTAATCAGATAAACTGCAGTAGATAAAGCTTCGGTCCAAAACTTAAGCTGGAACAGAAGATTCTAACAACAATGTGCGCACCATATCCAACAGATGTCTATTTTTCCGTTCGGCAAGTCCATTCTGCTGAGGTGTATAAGGACATGATCGTTGTGAAACAATACCCTTGTTATGGAGAAATGCTTGAAACTCATGAGACATGTATTCACCACCATTGTCAGATCGTAAGGCTTTAATACAAGTGGAGAACTGAGTTTCAATATATGTCACAAAGGTTTGAAACACAGTAAACACGTCTGCTTTGGAATGCAAAAAATAGATCCATGTGAATCGACTGTAATCATCAATAAATGTCACAAAATATTTATATTGAGCATGTGAAATAACCGGTGTAATTCCCCAAACATCACTATGAATAATGTCAAAACATTTATTGGCACGACTACCCAAAATAAGAAAAGGCAATGTCTTACTTTTGCCCAGTTTACAAGAAGAACAATCAACTAATAAACTCTTATCTGTGGAACCAAGAACACCACTTTGCAACAAATGAGTCAAAACAACGTTATTTGGATGACCTAATCGTCTATGCCAGATGCCACCCTTATTTTCAACAACTGAAGAAGCTAATGACAAAGTCGAAGGAACGGTAAATTGTAATGGAAATAACCTGCCTACTTTAGGCCCCTTCGCTATCACCTTCCCCGACACCTGATCCTGCACAATACAACCATCACGATGAAAGTGGACATCATAGTTATTATCCACCATTTGACCAACAGAAAGTAAATTAGTAGATAATTTAGGAGAAACCAAGACATGTCGGAAGGAGGAGCTAATATCACCAACTGTCGTAATGGGAATATTATTTCCATCAGCAACTTGAATATGCTGAGTACCAGTATACGGGCGTTGATTATGCAGTAAATCAGATGCACCAGTCATATGATTTGTCGCGCCGGAATCAACAAACCAAGGAGAAGGAACAGAAGTAATAGTCTTACCTGTCCCTTGAAGACCAAGAGCAGAAAAGGCAGAGAGAATCATCTGTTGAACCATATCTGGTGTGAGAACAGATTGATTATTGCCAGCAACCATGGATGGTGAACCAAGATTGTGTGAGTCAGATACCGCAGCATGAAGGGCTTGTGGTCTACGGTTTTGAGGCCGTGTAGGACACTCCTTAATAATATGTCCGTTTTGCTTGCAATAATTACAAAACTTCTTACTACAATGACGAGCAATATGACCAAATTCTTTGCAGCTGTAACACTGCATTGTTCCCTGCCCTCGGGTCCGAGCAGCATAGGCAACATTAACTATTTCAGATGATCCACCCGGTTGCACCGATAGCGGCTTGTGTCGCCAATCTTTGTTCCTCGCGCAGCAATTCACCAAAACATACATCCAAACAAGGAACCGGATCTCTATTCAGGAACCTTGACCCGAGCAGTTTCAAATTCAGGTCTGAGCTTCATCAAAAACTGATCACGACGACTCACTTCATGAATAGCTTGAAGACTAGCTAAAGTCTCCGTTGACACCTTAGCATAGATAATACCAGAATATTCGCTCCATAAAGTAAGAAAGCCAGAATAATATTGTTCAATTGAGAGATTACCTTGACTATAATGACTCATATCAAGTTCCAATTGAAAACGTCTTGCGATATTATTTTGATTGTAGAGCCTTACGCAAGTATTCCCACATGTCTTTAGCCGTGCCAAAGGAACGTAAATTGTTCACCATATGGACCTCAATAGATCCCAAAATCCATGAAACAATCTGAGCATCCTTTGCCTCCCATTGACGAAGATCGTTTGAATCTATCGGAGCGAGAGAAGACCCATCAAGATGACCCCAAAGCTCCTTCCCTTTCAAAAACATCTTGAACTGAAATGCCCATGCGGCATAATTCTTTCCCGTAAATCTGATAGCTAAGATTGCATGTGTTTTCTCAGAAGACATTCTAAACAGAATTGGCACTCACAAGTACAAGCCAGCAATCCAAGAATTGTTGATCAGAATTAATCAACCTAAAACCAAAAAAAAACCAAGAACAAGCCAGCAATCCAAGAATAAAAAGGAAAACGACAGATTCAACAAAGAATTCAGTTATGTGGCTCTGATACCATAACAACTTTTGAGAAAATTGCCTCAATGCCTTTTTCTTTGCTTTCATTCTATTAAATAATAGTCTGTACAATCTATTTTAGGTAACCTAATACATATTCCTAATCTCAATATACAGCTATAAAGACAGAATATATACAATTAAGAAGAGAGGTAAATCAAAAGAGAAGAAATTGGAAACAACTTAAATAAGGAAACTCCTAATTAGAGCCGCTGTCTAATTGCTGTCTTGATTGATATCCAACTTAAATAAGGAAACTCCTAATTAGAGCCGCTGTCTAATTGCTGTCTTGATTGATAAAGGCATATTATGAGGAATTTTATAATGTGTTGTAATGCATGCTCTATGGAGTGTTCTTGTTATAAGTGTGGATATGTGTTATTGTGTCGTGCTTTAAATTGTGTTATGTGGAATCGTAATGTGAGGCCTATGTGGTTGTGGTTGCTTGTGTGGTTGTGGTAGCCTGCGTGGCTGTGGTTGTGGTAACATGTGTGGCTTGCTTATGTGTTGCCTTGATTATGAGTACCCTCAAGTTAAAATGTTGATTACAAACTGTTTGTGTATTATTGTCACGACACTATACCTATGCACTCATCATGTAAACACTAGAAGCATGGGATGGGTCGGGGAGACATGATTCCTACTGAGTTGTGGTTGCTCACCCCTCCTATTGTGATTTATTTTTCTTTTTAGGAACCTACAGGCGTTAGGTGGAACACTAAGATGGAAGACTGAGTTTATTATTTTGTTGCTTTTCATATTATGTTATCTTGAGGAAACTGATGTAACCCTATTGGAGAATGATGTGAAAGAGATTTGGTCGTCTAATAAAATGTGATTTGACTTGAGAACACTTATTACATTTGTTTCTGACATTCTGTGTGGTATCATTTAACCCAACTCCTTGTCCACTAGGTGGGTAAAGGGAAGTCACTAACCGATTTCCTTGGGTTGGAAATTCGGGGCGTGACATATAAGCTCATATGATATGCCACAAACACAATCACAAAACTCATTAGTCTCTAATAGGTGTCAACATCACAAAACAACTACACATTGGGGTCGGCACCCACGTGCACATCTAGTCATTATATTATACTCAAACGACCACACACATGAATTAAACATTATTCAAACACTCATAACAGTGCACATTGCCCAAAGGGCCTTAAACAATCTATCATTATTTCAATACGAAAACAAGGTTTAATTGTAATGACCAGTGTTTGGGGGACTGAGAAGGTAACCTTGTAAGTGAGTATTATAGAGATGACATTTTGTGTTTGGGAACGGACTCTTGGTCGCTCTGTCAACAGGAGTACGAGGGTGCGAGCACCTCAGTGGGGGTCTTGCTGGGTGGTCGATGTGATCCTTTGGTCGATTGAGGTTTGGTCGACGTGGCTTGAGGTTGATGTGAGATTGTGTAGTCAACATGGTTGACCTAGCCCATCTGTTGGTCGATATCGACTAATCAAGATTCCAAAAGCTTTTCTCAAAGGGTAGTTGACCTAACATGATTTACGACATGTGATCGATATACATGTGGTTGATGTAGCTATATATCAACCATGTTTGGGTTGAGGTTGGTTGATGTGGAGTGTGGTAGACGCGAGAAATGGTGGTCAATGTGGGTTACTGTGTGTGTATTTTTAGTTGATATCAACTTTACGCCAACTTATTTTTGATATACGTCATTCTCATTTTTATTTTATTTTTGGCATTGAGTTAGAGAGAGAGAAAGGAAGAGAAAAACCATGTTTTGTCTGCCTGATCGTGGTTGCTATTTTGAGAGCGAGAGGTGTCATTGGTGTTCGTCCGAATCACAGCCGAGTGATGAAATGTATAAAGTTTCCACCAACTATTTTTGGGATGCAGTTGATCACCTAAAATATGAGTAGTTGTGATTTAAATGAATAGGTAATTTTATTTTTAAAAAAAAAAATTGTCTATCCAAAATTTAACTAAAGAATATAATTTTTACAAAACGAAGTGAAAGCCGAAGCGGATGCTCAAAACTATTTGCTATTATGAATGGAACATAGATAGGAATTATGCTTTTAAAACAAATAAGAGTTACAAGCAGAGACAACATTGATTTAATGTAAACAAAAACATAAACACCTATCGCATCCAAGGAAGCAGTAACTGGTGCTTCCCACCAGTTGTATTCATTTGATTCCATTCTATAGTCCACTGACGACGCAGACAGACCGATAAACGCACAAGCTTGCCAAGCAAAACTACAAAATGAATAAAACCAAATCCTGTTTTGTACTAGTACAACCACAATTTTCACCGCAAGAAAATCCAAGCCACAAATCCCCAGGCACTACTGCGACGTAGGATACCTGGAACCCTCATTAGACCCATAAAACAAACAAAACCAGCCACTAGAGTAAGAGCCCTCATTCCCAGCCCTCATTTCCATGACAGAAAACTAAAGGGAAAAAAAAACAGAAGGCAGAAAGCAGCAGTTCCAGAGTAACAAACTCTGATCCGTATGAAGATTAGCTGTTATTATTGCCATCACAGCTAAGCACTTGAAATTCCTGGATCAACATCTGCATGCAAATTGGTCAATGCCTCATACACGTCCAGCCACCCACAAAATCCAACATCCTAGTTATCAGGGAATCTCGCCTCATAGTTCCGGGGCAACTGCATGGATGAATTTAATCTCTTATTTGAAACAGAAAGCATGAAGCAAAAACATTTATAATTCTCCTTAAAAATAGAATTTAAATTACCATGTAATTAACCAAACCAGCAGTTCCAGTGATCATCTTCCCAGCAAACCATCTACCATGGAGAGCACCTTGTGCGTTCATAGCAGATCATGCATTTTCAAATTGCAAGTAAACTAAACCAGCACTATTTCTGTGTATTAAAAGGAAATAGCATGTCAACATGTCAGACACAGATTAACTACTAAATTAACCAAGAGGCGGCTTTAGTTCCAAACTACTAAAGTTGCTACAAACAAGTTGGAATTCAACACTTAAGCCACATAGTTAAAATATAACTTAAAACATAAAATTAAATGAATGGAGACATTAAAATGAGTTTCGATTTCAACACAAAAGGCACAAAAAATATAGAACGGTTCAGGACAAGTTTCCATTAGAGCATCATGTGTAGATTCTTTAAAATTTTAGCTAAATCTATTTATATGGAACAATATCAGCCACAAATTATACTCGAGATTTATATTTTGACGACAAACTTTATTAAAATTCAAACATTGAGATACTAGCTAACTAAATTTAATCAAATGATCGTTTTTATCATTCTTTTGTAACCATGTGAGCTTCAAGTCATAGGATAATTAGTCAAATGATCATTTTTATCAATACTCCTAAGATAAAATTGAATTGTTTTAATGCAAATCATATAATTGAAACAATTTAACTTATGATATGTCATCTTAAACATCACAGGAACCATATCCAACATAACAACCGATGTATTTGCATTAGTAAATCCAAGACTAAGACCGAGAAAACAAAGACATTAATATGAACCAGCTATGCCACAACACAATCAAAAACAAATGTCCCTGCTGGTTGAAGATCAACCGCAAATAGAACAAAAACAGTAAATCATAGATGAGAGGAAAGAAAAAATGATAAAAGCAAGCATAAAGTCATCAACAATGAGTGCAACGGTTGTCGATCCACAAAAGCTAAGAGTCACAAAGGTCACAGATAACTATAGAGGTCATTAGTGACGAGAAATGAAGCCGCAAAGGCAAGGTAGTCATCGTCGACGCAAAACTGGGCGCAAAGAGTTCAACATACAAAGGTCATTGCTAGGCAGAGAGTGCCAACAAATAGAGAATGTGTGCAAAATGTGCAAACGTTGACGAACAAAGAACATCACCGAGCAAAGTCACTAGATAACGATAGACAAACAACGGAAAGAAATCGTCAACAGACAACAGACGAGGCAAAGCAAAGGTCAGATGACCGTATGATTTTTTATTTTTATTTTTGTTATAGCTCTAATACCATGATACTTATGCAAGAAAATATTCATTTAATATGTTTTCAATACAATATATGGATATATATATATATATATATATATATATATATATATACACGAAGAGAGAGGAAGCTATTTTCAGGGTATCAAGTCTAATTATAAAATATTCACTAATTAAAGCATTACTCTAATTGCGGAAAAAAAAAAAGAGAAAAGTAAAGGACTATCCCATTTCAATTAATGGGGTACCAAGGTCAATTGCCATTGAGACCCATCAAGCAAAGTGAGGAAAACAATGACATAAATCATTCATGAATACAACAAGAAGCGAGAAACGAACAATAAAGGAGCCTACATAGTACATATACTTGTCCACATGAATATGCTTCAGTTTTCCAAACCTTTTACATTCATCTTCTACATCTTCCTTAATATCCAAGTCAAAATGTGGTTCATTCTGCACACAGAAACAGAAATCAAAGTGATTTAGCATCAAAACGTCATTAAAAAAAAATTAAAAAAAACAAAAAACAAAAACAAATAACAGCATGTGACATCACTGACCTCTAAACTCAGATCAAACATATTCTTCAGCAATAAACATTCACTTGGGACACCAACAGTATCGAAGATTGGAACAGTGACAGCAGGAATTGGAAGACCTGCACCAGGCAGTCCTGTTAGTGCAGGAACAGAAGGCAGTGCAAGGGGGGCAACAAGAGGAGAAACCATAGGCGTAGCTCCAAGGAGCAGTGCAGGTGGCAGAGGGAGTGCAGCACTGCTAACAATAGAATTGCCAGAAGGACCTGCAACGCTGCAGGACATGATGAAAGTGTACGATAAACTAAAAATATTATAAGGACAAAAAAGCGGCAATTCACAGGGCAGACCTTGAGGCAGCCCCAGTTCGATCCAGCTTCTGCATAAGAATAGCTCTAGAGCACGCATTTAGAGACTGTAGATTATACAAGAAACGCGGTCAGTCTGTTGTCAAGCGTACTGGGAAAAAAAGTGTGAACAGAGAGAGATAAATATTACAGATTAAAAAAGAGAACACAAATGGTTGGAAAAAGGTTTGGTGCCAAATCTTAACCTTAATTAGCAGCAGCAAGATATTATTACTACTTTACTGAGGGTAGTTTTTTGTCACTTTGTGGGAATGCAATCGCCCGATTTTTTAGGGACTTAGAAAACATGATTCAAAAGGTGTAATGAGTGCTTTTGACCTTCACTTTAAATGTTTTTTATTTAAAAACGGAGGGAGGGAGGGAGGGAGAGAGAGAGAGCAATAAAAAAAAAATTCTTACAGTGATTAAAAAATGGAGGCCAATTCATGATTATTCAAAGAAAGAATAGGATGATGGCGGATGGGTTCATTAAAGAAAGAATAGCTGGTTGTCAAAAATTAAAGAGATTACGAACATATTAAACAAAGAAATTAATAAAATAAATACATTTATTCTTTAATTACCACTTAATAGATATAAATTCATTAATTAATTAAAATGATTATGGCTATTTTAAGATTTTAACTTTTCATTGTCAAGGCTCAAACTACTTATTATAAAATATAGATATTAAAGATGCTTGATGCCACCAATAAACCACAAAGAAATATATAGTTTATTGATACAAACTAAATATTTGTGATATATTTTTGTAAATATTGAATAAAATGTATGAATACAAATTTATACAGAAGAAAGAAATCTATGAAAATATATAATTAGGATATTAAACATAATCAATCCCAATTATATTATACCCTTAATTCTCATAAATTACTAATTACAGAATATTACAATCCCACTAATGAAATATTGTAATCTCGAATCCCATTTAGAGCTTTGGTGAATATATCATCTAATTGTTCTTCAGTCTTTACATGTACTGTGGAAATTAATCCAAGTTGAATTTTCTCGCAGATGAAATGACAATCATTTTCAATATGCTTAGTTCTCTCATGAAACATAGAATTTAAGGCAATATGAAGTTCAGCTTAATTATCACACCACAACTTTGCTGGTACAGGTTCACTTAGGAGATGAAAGATCCACATTATCTCATATGCAGACTGTGTCATGGCCCTATATTCTAACTCAGCACTGAATCGTGACACAACATTTTGTTTCTTACTCTTCCATGAGATCAAATTTCCTTAAACAAAGACACAATAACATGTGATGGATCTTCTATCCACTAGACAACTTGCCCAATCCGCATCTGAAAAACATTCAATCCATGTGTGTCCATGATTTGTATACAAGAGACCAAGCCCAGGTGTTCCTTTTAAGTAACACAAAATTTACTCCAATGCTGCCCAATAATCAACCGTTAGAGATGCCATAAATTGACTAACAACACTAACTGAATAGGAAATATCTTGATGGGTAACTGTAAGAGAATTTAATTTTCCAACTAACTTTTGATATCGTTTAGGGTTGTCAAATGGTGTCCCATCTCCTGTGAAATGCATATTTGGAGTCATTGGAGCACTACAAGGCTTCGCTCCCAATTTGCCTTTCTTAGTTAATATATCAAGGACATGTTTTCTTTGAGAGAGAAAGATACAACGTCTACTCCTTATAACCTCAACACCTAAGAAATATTTGAGCAATCCCAAGTCCTTTGTATTAAATTGACTATGAAGAAAAGACTTGAGAAATGAAATACCCAAAGTATCACCGGCAGTAATAACAATATTATCTACATATACTACTAAAAGGATGAGATCACTAGTTGATTGCTTGTAGAACACGAAATGGTCATGCAGGCTCTTAATCATGCCCCATTTTTCAATAACCTAACTAAATTTTTCAAACTAAACACGAGAGCTCTGTTTCAAATCATATAAAGATTTTTGAAGATGACAAACACGCCCAAACTCACCTTGAGCAATAAAACTCAGAGGTTGCTCCATATACACTTCTTCATGGAGATCACCATGAAAAAAAACATTTTTAATATCCAATTAATACAAAAACCAATGGTGAGTAGCAGCCATAGAGATAAACAAGCGAATAGAGGTCAATTTAACAACAAGAGAGAAAATATAAGAATAAATCCACACCATAGGTTTAAGCATAGCGTTTAGCAATAAGACGGGCTTTCAACCGAGCAACAGACCCATCAGGATTAACCTTAACTGCAAACACCCACTTGCAGTCAATAGGTCGTTTCCTTGAAGGTAAAGGAACCAAATCCCAAGTACCATTTTTAACTAAAGCCTGCATTTCAGTGAGCATTGCATGGCGCCAACCAGGGTGAGAAAGGGCTTCACGAACAGTTTTAGGCACACTGGTAGAATCAGAAGAGACAACAAAAGAACAAGAAGAAGAAGACAAACAATTATAAGAAACAAAAGAGGAAATAGAAAAAGTACAAGTGCGTTTACCTTTGCGTAAGGCAATAGGAAGATCTTCACTTGGAACGGAATTCGAGGACGAAGAAGTAGGTATAAAATACGAATCAAGAGGTCGACATCTGGAGTATAATTGAGTAATAGGATATTGGTGAGTGGCAGGAGGAATAAGGCCTGTGACAACAACAAAAGGTGTAAACTATACCAATAAATCATCAATATATTTGATCCCCTTGAGGTGTGGGAGCTGGAGAAGACAAAAAATAAGGTGTATCATCCAAGAAAGTTACATCAATAGAAACAATATATTTGTTAAGACTAGGACAGCAACAACGATACCCTTTTTGAAGATGAGAATATCCAAGGAAAACATACTTCAAGGACCTAGGATCTAATTTAGTGATATGTGAGCGAATATCACGAACAAAGCAAATACTACCAAAGATTCTAGAGTCAAGTGAAAACATAGACTCGGGGGAAAAGAGAGTTTTGTAAGGGATCTCACCATGAAGAACAGATGCGAACATACGATTAATTAAGAAACAAGCAGTAGAAATTGCATCAGCCCAAAAAGATTTTGGAACATTCATTTGGAATAAAAGGACATGAGCATTTTCAAGAAAATATCTGTTCTTTCGTTTAGCCAAACCATTTTGAGATGGTGTATCGACACAAGAAGTCTCATGAAGTATGCTATGTTGAGCCATAAAATTTTGAAATAATATTTAGGTATACTCTTTTGCATTATCACTGTGAAAATGACAAATGAAAACATTAAATTGAGTTTGAATTTTATCACAAAAAACACAAAAGATAGAAAATAATTTAGAGCGATTTTTCATTAAATACAATCAAGTGACACAAGAATAATTATCCACAAAAGTAACAAAATATTTAAATCCAAGTTTTGACATAATAAGACATGGACCCAAACATCAAAATGAACTAATTCAAAAGGAACACTAGCACATTTATTAATTCTTTGACTGAAACTAAAGCGATGATATTTAGCATATTGATATGACTCACAACCTAAAGAAGACACGATTAAACTGTGGACGAAGCTTCTTAAGCACGGAAAGTAATGGATGACCTAACTTACAATGCTCCACAAAGGGAGGCTCATGTTGTTGACTCACTAAAGCATTGTTGGATGGATTTAGTGGAGGACCTTCTGTGCGGAGTACCCAACTAAAAACTTCGTATAAAGAGGAGAGCTCAAAATCAAAGAGAAATTGTGACTTAGCAGTCTCAAAGTCAGAGGGAAGGCCAGCTAAGAAACTCATAACAGTCATTTGCTCCCATTGGTGTTGTTAAACCTTTACATCAGGGCTAAAAGGTAACAACACATTGAGCTCTTCATAAATCTTCTTAAAAGTCATGAAATAAGTCTTTAGAAACTGATCTTGTTTGCCGGATCGATAGAATGCTTTACAGACTTCATACATGCGAGTTAGATTCCCTTTACCAGAATATAAGAAATTCAAATAATCCATTAATTCTTTGACAAATTCACAATGATTAACCAAGCTAATTACCTCGCTATCAATAGAGTTGCGAATTTATAGAAAGAGGTGAGCATCTTCTCGGAGCCATATGAGTTTCAAATCATCTTTAGGAGGATCATTAGTTAAATGATAATCTTTATCAATACTCCGGAGATACAAGCAAACAATTTTGCTCCAATTCATATAATTAGAACCATTTAATTTATGATCGGTGATTTTAGACATGATAGGCACCATATCCACCGCAAGCTCAACATCCATGTTTCACAAGGCAGAAAACGAGACAGATAGGTTGAAGTGTGCACTGTTGGCCACGAATAAAACAATAATAGAAAGTTGGAATGCAGTGGCATGAGTTGTCTTTAGAGAATATTTGATTGATGTAATTAGCATGTAATTAGCATTGTTACTATTCTTATATTTTATTCCTAATTTAGGCTATGGGTGAATTGTATATATAATGGGTTGTAATCTTCACATTATTATCAAGGAAAATAATTCATTCCTATCTCTTTTCTACTTGGTATCAGAGCCTAGCCTAACCCTAGAAGAAGCTGCTGCCGTCACCCCTTGCAAGAGCGTCAGCTCTTCCCTTGCGTGACGACATTTTTTCTTCTCTAGCCGTCTATCGCTCTTCCCTTGTGTGACGACGTCTGCATTACTGCTGTTTGTCGCGCCTAAGCAAGAGCGTCGCCGCTGCTCAAGCATACGTCATGCCGCAGACGTCGCCTTCATCATCTGCCGCAGACGGTACCGGAGCCGCCGTCGCCTTGTGTCGGAGGAACGCGTCGCATATCCCAGATCGAGTCGTTGTCTCGATCCTGCGTCGCGTGATCCATTCTGCTGGCACTGTCGTCGTCGCCTCCTTCCGTCGCCTCCTTCTGTCACCGCCGCTGCCGTCGTCACTTGCTCTGCCACACGGGATATTCTGCTCCTTGCGTTCTGATAAGAGTTGTTCACAGTGGTCAGCAAGCGTGAATAAGAGTTGACTCTGGTCAGCAAGCGTCCTTTGGTTGTTTGTTGGTGTATGTGATTTCTTTGGGCGGCATTCACCCGTTACGATTCAATGGCTGTATCTTCTTCTCATGTGACCCGCATGTTCCAAGAGGAGGGTGCTTCTCAATTGGCTTTACTTTCCTCCACTGGCAATCCCTGGTTATTGATTCTGGAGCCACTGATCATATGACTAATAACTTCTCTCTAATTACTTCTCTTAGATCCTCACCTATTAAATATGTTCAGGTTGCTAATGGGACTCTTATGCCTATTACTGGGGCTGGAGTTGTCCCACTTTCATCTACTTTTTCCTTGTCGTCAGTTTTACTTGCTCCTAATCTCTCTAATAACCTTCTTTCCATTAGCCAAATTACCAAACATCTTAATTGTTCTGTAACTTTTTATTCTACTCATTGTGTGTTTCAGGACAATCTCACGAAGATGACGATTGGCATTGATAGAGAGAGGGGAGGTTTGTACTATTGGGAGGACTCGAGAGCATTGACATCTGAACCTAGACAGGGATTCCAAGTAAGGCATGAAACACTTGACCAAGAAAAAATTCTTTTATGGCATTATCGTTTAGGACACTCTTCTTTTGTTACTCTCGAACGATTATTCCCTCAATTATTCAAAAATATCCATGTTTCTAGTTTAAAATGTGAACAATGCATTTATACTAAAAATCATCGTGTTCCATTTAAAATCAGTGTCAATAAAAGTCCTATTCCTTTTGCTTGTGTCCATCCTGATGTTTGGAGTCCTTTTTCTACTCCTTCTACTTCAGGACATAGATATTTTGTGTGTTTTTATTGATGATTGTACTAGGGTGAGTTGGATATATTTGATGAAATCTAAAAGTGATGTTATTCATGTTATTTCTCAATTCTATCAGATGATTGTTACTCAGTTTCATACCCCCGTTCAAGTGTTTCATTCTGACAATGGGCGTGAGTTTGTAAATCAATCTTTGGCTGACTTCTTTAGACAACATGGTATCCTCCATCAGACCACCTGTGTTTACACCCCACAACAAAATGGTGTCGCCGAACGTAAAAATCAACATCTCCTTGAGGTGGCTCGAACTTTATGCTTTACTATGAAAGTTCCTAAACGTTTTTGGGCGGATGCCGTTATGACTGCTGTTTATCTTATCAATCGAATGCCTGCTCGTATCATTGACTATCAAACCCCTTTGAGGATGTTGTCTCGCTCCCACCATATTCCTTCAGCTCTTAACATTTGCCCTAAGGTTTTTGGTTGTGTGTGCTTTGTTCATGTGCACCAACTCCATCGAGATAAACTTGACCCCCGTGCTCTCAAATGTGTGTTTTTGGGTTACTCTAATTCTCAAAAGGGCTATAAATATTTTCATCCTCCTACGGGTAAATATTATGTCTATGAATGTTCAATTTTGTGAGCAGGTATCCTATTTTTCTGGCGATATCTTTGTTGTCCCTCTTCCGAGGGAGCTTCGTAGTAAGGAAGAGGAACAATTATGGTTGGATGAAAAGAAGGTGTGGCTTCCTGGGGAGAAGGAGGATTCTACTATTATGGGTAAGGGGGAGTCACCTCCTAGTTTACGTGAGGGGGAGTCGTTACCTTCTCTTAATTCTAACCCCGCAATAGTTGAATCAAGTACACATGAGAGGCCAGCTTGGGTGTTTGACAAATATTATACCAGACGCGATGCTACTCTCAAATCTGATCATCCTCTCAATGATACTACCATGCCATCGGAAGATTCTTCTGCGATTGATCATGCAGCACAAATTCCCACTGAGGTACCTGACTCTTCACCTATAGTTTCAAATTCAAATGATGTCTTATCTTCTGATCCTACAGGTTTAGACAATCCTGCAAGCCGAAGGTATCCTCTTCGTGACCGTAAAGAACCAGATAGATTGGGATTTTCAAAATCATCTTCTAATGTTGCCTATCCTATTTCCGACTTTGTTTCTTATCACCGTTTGTCCAAATCTCACGTGTCTTTTGCTCTTCAGTTATCTTCTGTGCTTATTCCTACTCATTTTCAGGAAGCTCTAGTCGACCCAAAATGGAAGTCTGCTATGATAGAGGAAATGAATGCCCTTGAAAAGAACTCCACTTGGGAAATGGTTGAGTTACCCCGAGGTAAGAAGATAGTAGGATGCAAATGGGTGTTTACAGTGAAGTATAAGTCAAACGGGTTAGTTGAAAGATACAAAGCTAGATTGGTTGCCAAAGGATACACTCAGACATATGGCATAGACTATCAAGACACCTTTGCTCCTGTGGCAAAAATGAGTACAGTCAGAGTTATTATTTCTCTTACAGACAACCTTGATTGGTCATTACGCCAATTTGATGTTAAGAATGCTTTTCTCCATGGTGATTTGATGGAAGACGTGTATATGGATCCTCCTCCTAGTTTTACACCTACAGAAGCAAAGGTATGCAAATTGAAAAAGGCGTTATATGGTTTGAAGCAGTCCCCTAGAGCCTGGTTTGGTCGGTTAAGCCACTCAATGCAAGCATATGGTTTCAAACAAGCTTTGGTGACCATACTCTTTTCTATAAACGGAGTGGTGATGATATTACTTTGCTTCTCGTTTATGTTGATGACATGATTGTTACAGGCAATAATCCTACAGAGCTGGAGAAACTTCGTTGTTATTT